>PVJL010014416.1:0-15486 GCA_004026885.1 Lyroderma lyra | reverse complement strand
GGAAGTGCCACCGGCTGGGGCCGGCGCAGAGCGCACGCGTGCCATCCCAGCGACACCCTTTGCTCCGGGCCCTAGTCCCTTCCGTTCCTGGTGGTGAGCGCTGGGAGGTCGGGGCCGTTTGCCCCTAAAGGTCAAGTCTGGAGTCGCAGAGCCCCTCCTGCAGGGAAAGGCCCTCCGGGGGCTCCGAGAAGGCTGCCGCTGGGCTGGGGACGTGCGAGGCCCCCTGCTCCCTCTCTGTGACCGGCAACGTCGTCCGTGCACACGACCTGGGACAGAGTGCACCGGGGACTTCCCGGCCACCACACGGCCACCGCACGGCCACGTCTCAGGGGACCTGAGCAGGCTTGGTGGGAGCACAGTGATCACAGTGAAAACTTAAATAATGCGATGATGACCCCAGAGGGAGGGGCACCGTCAGGACTGCGTGCCCCGAGGACTTCCGCTGACACGGTCACACACGCGGCCACTGCACCCCTCCCTCTCCGATCGAGACACGTGAGAAAGCAAACAAAGTCACGCCTGTCCCTGAGAACGCAAACAGCCGCAGATGAACACGTCACCGTCGGCACAGGACGCACGGGCCCTTAGTCACCAAGTACTTGCTCCCTTGAGCCTGAGGGACGGCGCTGTGACAGTCCCGGGTTGGGGGAAGTCCGTGTGTGTGTGTGTGTGTGAGACATGGCGTGGGCAAGCCGATGACGTGGGTTCCCCGGGGGTCCGGAGAACGGGGGGCGTCTTGCAGGAAGGTGATGACATCTTCATTCACCTTGCGTGCGCCCCCACCCCGGTGGCGGGCCCCCCTCACCGTGTGACATCTCCTCTCTGCTGAGCCGCCGTCCCCCGGCCGCGGCCCGTTCCCGGTGCGTTTTCTAATCAGCTCACATGATCGCACTTCCACCGAGTGATGCCCCGCGCCGTTCCCCTCCGCCTGTGGGGCGTGAGGCTGGGAGGGCCCCTCGTCAAAACTTTGGAGGGCTCTGTCAGTTTGAAAAGAACACGACCTTTAAATTGTATCAGTATGTTTGCTGGTGCATAGGGAGAGGAAAAGGTTCGTCCTGATGGAAAACCGCTCGGAGAGCCAGGCGGGATTCAGGGGGCCCGGCCCAGGGGGCCCATCTGTTTATCCATCATCTGCTGCGTGGGGTGAGGGTCCATGCGCCTGCCGGCCAGAAAGGGCCACCGTCAGGCCTGGGGACACGGGTCCCGTCCTAGGGCGCTTCTCTCCGTGTGGCTCCTCCCTGAGCCCCAGGTGTTGCTGAGACAGGTAGACCCGTGACTTCAGCTGAGGGGCAGCTTTTAAGGGAGCGTTCTCTTCCACGCCGCCGTCGGCTCTGCGGTCGGGTTCTTAACTCTTCTGGGGGGACCGGTGGGGGCTGTTGGGGCACCGTGATCAGAGGCCTGCTTTGGAAAGAGTTCATCGAAGGCCGCTTGTCGGAGACCAAGGCGTAGGTTCTGATTCTATTTTGAAAATTTTATTGGAACCGAAAGAATTCAGGACATGCTTCTGTTTACGTGCGCGCACACACACGTACACACACATGTACACACGTACGCACATGCACACACACGCACACACATGTACACACATACACACGTACACCTGCGTGTGCACACACACATGTATACACACATGTACGCAAACACACCACGTACACACACGTACACACATACACATATACACCCGCGCACATGCACACACACATATACACACATGTACACAAACACCACGTATACACACGTACACATACCACATACACGTACACACACATACACCTGCGTGCGCACACATGCATACACACACGTACACATGCACGCTCACAGACGTACACACATACATGCACATACATGCACATACATGCACACACACGTACACATGCATATGCACATGTACACATACATATACATGCATGCACACACAGACACACACAGACAGACAGACACACACACACACACACACACACACACACACACCTCCATACGGCAGACTCCGTTGACCGGCACCCGGGGGCCTGGCAGATGCCGGGTAAACGTCAGGGCGCTCACCGTGAACGGGAACTCAGGCCGCTGGCAGAGAGGTTTTGAGTGCCGGTTAACAGAGAGGCTACTGTACTTTCTGTGTATTGTGCAGTTTTCATTGTCGGGTAATTTGTTTTTAATTTCATGACTTTGTATTTAGAAAACCTTCAACCATGACCCTTGGTGTCAGGGTTTGTTAATACTCTCTTGCTTTGCAGTTAAAATCTTCCTGACGGACGGCGCAGGAAACAGGAAAGGTTAAGTAATGGTCACTCCCTGGCTGGAGGGGCTGGGGGCCGACGTGCACTTACTGAGAGCCGTTTTGTGTGTGACCAGTTTGCCTCGGGAGAGGCCGCAGGCAGCCCGCACCGCCATGCCTCTGGGGGCAGTGAGGACCAGCCCTGCACGGCGGAGCCCGGGCGCCAACGTGGGGGCCGAGCCGCTGGCTGTCTTGTGGACGGCCGTGCTGTTTGTGCGGGTGACTCATTCCGGAGGCGACGAGGGGCTCCCCGTGGGGCCGTGTGCGTGGTGCTTGGCGGCTGGAGACACGCCGGACTCGGCACGCCGTTTGTCGTCCGCAGGAATGCCTGAGCAGGCCTGACACCCCGCCCCGCGCGTCCCCGCGTGGAGCCGCCATGCCGTGGGGACGGGGTGAAGCGCGCTGGCAGTGAAGACGCTTCTCTGCCTCCTGAAGTACGTGCCCGACACCCGAGAAGCAGACGCCAGCGAACCAGCGGCACCGAGCCCGTGTCGCAAGTCCTAGAAAGAAAGCACCCTAAAACCCCCAGCACACGGGGGGCGCGCCCCGTCAGGTGTCAGCACGTGCTCACGGCCGCCCTCTCCACGCATGGCAGGCGCAGCTTGGCATCTCGTCCCCAGGGACAGCGTCCCCGAGTGCTGGACTGGGCGTGGTCCCCGGGATCCTGTCCTCCATCCCAGGGGTTTCCTATTCATCCAGATGGCAGGAACCAGCATGCAGGTGTCCCTCTCTGCCCTGCAGGGTGTTTAGGTCCCAGATCTTGGGACGTGGAGGACACTGTGATGGGCAGGCCCTTCGTGTCCCCATCAGTCCAGGTCCAGGGCTCTAATTCTGTCTCAAGGCTTCAAGGACATCTGTGTTTGGTCACCACCCTGACGCGCTCTGAGGGGTGACACTGGCGTCCTTGGCGGCGAAGCAGAAGGCCCCAAGGGCGCGTCTGGCTCCAGGCAAATTGTCTTGCTTTGCTCAGGAGTTCCCAGCAGCTCAGTCTCAACTGGAGGGGCACACGGCCGTGTTCCCTAAGGGGTTTCCTTCTCCCCTCCGTGTCGGAACCTGGCGTCCCTGATGTCTGGCTGCAGGGCAGTCCCGGTCCCTGTGCCCACTGCGTGGCCAGCAGGGCCTGTGCCCCGGGATGTGGGGGCTAAGGGGCACCTGCATCTGGGCCCCCTCTGTCCACTGCGGGGTCCCCAACGGGAGCTGCAGGGGGCCCTTCCTGTGGCCTCGGGCGGACGTGGGAACGGCTGTGCTGATGGAACCCAAAGCCTCCGTGGCCGCCCCTCTGAGGAGCTGGAGGACCCGCTGCTGGATTTGCTCGTTTGCACCCACGCGACTCGCTCCGCCGGGGTCTCACGCATTCCAGGCTGTGAACCCCAAGTGTCCGGGTTGGCCATCGTCCTCCAGGGTCACTTCCAGGGTGTTGCCAGGCGACGCTTGCAGCGTGCGGGCACCCTGGTCCTGCGGCGCCTCCAGCCTGGGGGGCGTCCCTCGGGGGCGGGGGGCCCCGGCCCGCGTTGGAGGTGGGCACGGCCGTCCTGAGCGGCCGAGCGGGGCGTGTGGGCCGGGGACTCGGCCCGTCCGGCCGGGGGGGAGCTGGTTCTGCTCTCACGAAATGCTAATGCCGACAGTGTTTACGTCTGGTCACATTGTTTTTTACTCTGAAATTACAGCTTTACTACATTAGGCTAATTTCATAATACTGTATTAGCTTAATATTCCATAAATCACACGTGTCAGGCCGCGCTGCTGCGGATCCACGCAGCCCCGGTCTGCTGCTCGGGCTGCAAGCCCACGTACGCCCCACCTGCAGCCGCGGGCCCGGGGCCGCCCGGCAGGCCAAGCCCTCGGGCCGGCGCGCCGCCCTCTCCCGCTCCGTACAAGTGGAAACGGCGCGCTTCCAGCCATTTCCATGGGTGTAATGGCAGCAAACGCCCCGACACAGCGGACACACTTTGAACACCGGAGCTTTCCGTGCATTTCCCCCCCAAAGCTGTTTCCATTCGATTGAGGCCGAGAAAGCACCCTGGTGGTCACCACGGCTGGGCACGGCTTTTTGGGGGGGGGGGGAGGTGATGCTTCTGACTTGGAAGAAAGGCAGAGAGACGGGGACGGGGGTGGTGGTGGAGCTCGGCTCGAGGCCCCCCTCTCTCTCCCCCCGTCTCTCTGTCTCCCTGTTGCCACCTGGGCAGGAGGGACTCCGGGGGCGGTTGGCTGTCACATGCCGCCTGGCCCTCGTGCAGGGGTGCCAGGTTCTGCGCCTCCGCCTGGCCCGCGGGTCCTGGGAACCGAGAGGCGCTGGCGTGGGGGACCTGGCGTGGGCGGGGGGCCGTGCAGGGGCCCTGGGGTCGCTCAGCCCGCAGCGGCTCATCGGGCCCCCACAGGCCCCGCGCAAATCAGAGGTCTGGTGAGTGCGGATGCCAGAAGTGTTTGATCTGCTGCCAGGCCTTGAAACAACTTGCTTATTTTTTCTGCAGTTCGGCTCCTCACTAAAATAAAACATTGCGAGATGAATGTTCTGACGGGTCATTGTGTGTCAAGCTGTCACTCTGTAATGGTTACATAGTTCAGCTGGATCGAGGTGGTGCCGGCTGGGGGAGGCCTGGCAGGGAGCGCGGCGGAGAGGGGGCGCGCGGGAGACAAAGGGGGACCCGGGCCCGCTCCCTCCCCGCGCCCGGTCCCCACTTAAACCCAACACTTGTCATGTTCGGGGGAAGTTTTATAAATTTTTAATGATATTGGGTACAACTGGTGCTTTGAAATTTGCTGTACTTTAATTTTTTCTTCGTTAGCAAAGGTTCACTAATGCATTGAAGTGCTCGGAGCGTATCCTAGGGATGCCGCGATAATTGTGTTGTTAATAATGCTGTGGCACCAGTAATGTCCGCCCGGTAATCAAGGCACCGGGTTTCTTTAATATATTCAGTTATTGCACCGCATCTCGTACAAATCATGTCAATTACAATCGCCGGCCTGTGACAGCTAAAATAATTGTGTACGTTTTCTAGAATTTTCCATTGGCTTGGCTAATCAAGCTAAAAAAAAATCAACACATTATTTGCATTAATTTTGTTTCTAGTCTGTTTCCACTCTTAAATCATTTGTCCATCTACTTCAAAAGGCAGAACAGTAAGTATTTTAATAATAAATATACAAACACATTCACGCAGGCTAATTTAAGGACACTTGCCGGGCTCAGCACGACAGAGGCCACCGCAGGAGCATTCCGCGTGGCCGGGCCGTGGCCGGGCCTGGTGCTCGCGCGGAGCACCCCCCGCCCCCGCCCCGGGACGAGTGGGGCCTGTGTGGGCGTGCGGGAGCCCCCGGGAGCACCCCCGGTCGCCTGCTCCACGTCTGTGCTGGGCGCGTGCTCGTCCAGCTCCGGAGGCGCCCGGGGCCGGCGTCTGCCGCCCGGGGGCACTGGGGCGGCCCCACCTCCCCCAGCGCCCGCAGGTGCCGTGTGCTGCCCTGCGGAGCGGCCGCCACAGCTGAGCTCGGCCCCGCGCCGGCCCCCACTTGGTCTTCATTTGGAACTGAAACAGCTGGACACCCGGAAAGTACTGAGCGCGCGGGGCGGGTCGGCACACGGTGTCCCCTGCAGCGTCTCCGGAAGTGGCCCCGCAGCCTGGCCGCTCTCTCTGTCCCCGCCGGCGTCCCTGCCTGTCGCAGCCAGGGACAGGGAGGGGTTTGGTGAATGCGGACGAGGGCGCAAGGCCTGTGGGAAGACGTCTGGGAGGCTGGCAGGGCGGCCCTTTGCTGCCTGGCTGCCGGCAGCCCCATTGCAGGTGGGCACCGTGGGTCAGGGACAGGGTAGGTGTCCACCCGAGGCTGGTTGCAAGCAGGAGCACAGCAACTTCACAAGGACCCCGCCCACCGGAGGGACAGCGCAGAAGGACGTGAGGAGCGACTGGGGTACTGGCAGGGCTACCGGAGCCTTTTGCGGGCAGATCGGGGGTGTCACCTGGAGGAAAATGCGCTCCCCAGTTCCGAGGTGCCCCACCCCCACCCTCGTCTCCACACCTCTGGGCCACGTGTGTGGTCTCCAGGTTTGGCACCACGGTCTGAGGCCCGGGGTCACAGCGGCGCGGGGAGCCACGCGCCCCCCTGTGCATGCACCCACAGACTCTTAAACACGGCTTGAACAAATCATCTCTCACAACGTAGGATTTATTTCTCAGCGTTGCCTGGAGGAGCGGTGGAGAGAACAGATTTTTTTCTTCTCTCTGGCCCTCGGAGTCCTGACCGTGCAGAATGGATGGTTTTGGAACTGTGCACGGACAGGAAAATCAATGCGTCATAGCAGGAGGCTTCAGGGGTTAGGTTCCCATGTCCATGTCAACAAGGCGATTGGTTTTCTTAATGCTCCGAAGTTATCACTTCCCGCCTGTAAGAGCCACCGCTGTGACTTGTGTGGTCAGACCTTAACAAAAGAATTTCCCTTCGCCCACCGCTCAGCGGCCTGGAATTTAATTACTGCACAGGGTGAATTTTTGCAGGGATGACAATCGAAAACAAACAGGCTCCCGCGGCAGACATTTCCCCGGGCAGCGGGCGGGGGCGTGACCGCGAGGGCTGGGACGGCGCGCAGGTGCGGGGTACGCCTCAGCCCTGCGGAGGGGTAGCTAGGGACCTCGTGGGGACTCGGCTGCCCCCGGAAGCTCCTGGAAGGCAGCTCGCTGGGAGAGGGACAGCTGGCCTCTCCCGGAGGGCCATCTGGGCTGGAATGTGCGCTGCAGGGAGCTGGGGCTGGGGGCGCGTCTCGGCTTCAAACACCTCGGCGAGGAACCGCGCTGCTGCCTGTCCGCAGAGCCGTGCGCCACCAGGTGAAGACCGTGCTCTTGTCCTTGGACTTTCAACTGCGTGGCTGGCAGCGAGGCTTCGATGAGATCCTTGTCTGTCTCCACAGCCCTTCACCCACGTTTGGTTCAAGCCGAGCGGGGTCCCCGGGGATGCAGACCTCGACTCCTCACCGGCAGGGCCCAGCGCCCAGGACGCCAGGCCAGCAGCCCCGTGCCCGCCCTTCGGTCTGTGTTCGTCCTTGCCGCTCTCCCCCATCCCTGGGCCGTCCCGTGGTGTGACATGGTGCTAGCTGGTGACACGGTGCTAGCTGGTGACACGGTGCTAGCTTGCGCCACGGCGCTGCAGGCCTGGTGAGCACCGCGGCTCCGGCGGGCAGATGAAAAGGCAGTGCAGATGTAATTTGTTTTCAATGGCTGTTTCAAAAGAATAATTGTGGTGACATTGCGGGATCAATATTATAGATTTTTGTTTTCAAGTACACTGTGTGTGTGGTGCTAAGGGGAGGCAGGAGTCACAGCACTGCAGCCTGAATACAATAAAAATGGATTGAGGTCTGCGGGCATTTGTCGGCTGCTAGCCGTCACGGCCTCGACATCATCGCCGGGATTACCGAGCGGGTCCTCTGGGCTGGGGCCTGGCCGCCGAGGCGCATGGCGGGTGCGTTCCCCGCGTCGCCGCCCCCGGGGCCTGTCGCCCGCGTTGCCCTGCGATGGCGGGCGGCGAGACTGCACAGCCGGGGTTCAGGTGGGCTGGGCGGTGCCGGGGCCCACGGGGGCTGTGCGCAGACAGTCCCGCCACAGGGTCTCTGTTCTTCGTGGTACGCGGCTGGGGACTTTCCGGTCAGCCCTGGTCCGCAGGGTCAGGCCGAAGTAACGCCCCCTTTTAGGAGCTGGTCATTCACACGAAAGCTTTCAGTACAAAACCGTAAGCATATGAGGAGCCCCGGCTTCCAGCCCCGAGCAGGTGGGGGACGCTTCCTCCAGCTCCCCGTGACCCCCGGGGCGGGGACGTCCGTGGGCACGGGGGCGCTCTGCTCAGGGAGCCCTCCTGAGCATGACGACGGCCACTTTGAACTCTGCGAACCCCCGGGGAGGTGAGCGAGGCCTCCTGAGCCCAGGCGGGTTTCTGGACTTGGGGTAACCAGGCTAAAACGCAGCACCCACGACGCAAGTGTAGGAGCAGAGAGGTAGTGGCAAAGCCGGATCGGTGCAGTGAGGGGTGGGAGAGGGCACGGGCCCACTCCCCGCGTCTTTTGTCATGAGCCCGTGAGAGAGAGAAATTCGGCGAAAGGCCTTTCCGGTTGCTGGCTTCAGGTGGGGAGTGGGCGTGCGTCGTTGTGGGATGGAGAACTGTCGGGGAGGGCAGGATTTAGAAGGCCACCCAGGGTCGCAGAACTGCCGTGTCTGGCCCAACCGATTCATTTGACAGATGGGGAAACCGAGGCACACACAGTCCCAGGGCCCAGCCCGGTCTTCCGTTGGGTTCAGAGAGGCTGCGTGGTCTGTCTTCCACCCCCGTGTTGTCCAGGCCTGTGAACTCGGCTCTCGTGTGGGCCTATTCTGCCTCGATATCACGATGTCTTCTTTTTGCTTTCTTTTTCTTTTTTAAAATTGAGGACACATATAAAATGGGGAGAATGCTATAAAAATCCAGTTCTGGATTCTTTTATAAAACTCAGGTACCTAGCAACGCGGGCCCGTGTTCTGGGCATCTGGTGGGGCGGCCTGCCGCCTGCGTGGCCCTCGTACGCGTCTGGGCGCGTGGGCCCCCGGTGCCCGGCCATGTCTGCAGGGTGTGGGGTGCAGCGGGGCCACCTGTCCAGGGGCCCGTGTCCCTCTCAGCGGGGCTGTCCTCTGTCGCACTCGGCGTGGGCGGGGGTCTGTGACACGAGCTGATCAGCACCCACGACCTCCCACCTAACGACACCGGGGCATGTGTGCCCGTGGGACACGCACTGTGTGGGGGAAGTGAAAATAGAACCATCTGTAGTTTCAGAAGCTGGTGCTCACGCTCCCCCTTCCTGAGGACTTAATTCGGTCACCAGTCCTCTGAGATCCTGGCCTGGAGAGAGGGGAGGGGCCTGCGCCGAAGGAGCTCGGGGTCACCCGGAGAGCACCCACACAGCAGACGTGGGTCCCCAGGACCGAGGGTGTGCACGCACACGCCCTGTGTGTGGAGGTGCTTACTGGGGCCCGGGCCCCGGACTTCCAAACACCGACCGGAGACAGAATACGGCAAAGGCAAACCCCAACTCCGCTTACGTGCTGAGGGGTTCGATGCCGGCTGACCAGACGCACCATGTAACAGGACAGGGCTGTCGCTTTCTGTCCCGTGGGAAACGGGACGTCTGGCCACCCTCCTAACAACGGCTCTAAGGGACGAGAAGGCAGCGGACTCCCTGGGCCTGGATGGGGTGTGGGGAGGGCAGGCAGGGGCCGCACAGGGCCAGGGTATGTCCCCTGCAGTCCACGATAGTGGCTGGCGGGAGGCGTTGTCACCTGAAACTGCTGAGAGCACTGAGGAAGGGGACCCTCTTGCTGAGAGTGATATGGCCCGCGTGTCGGGGGCCAGGGCTGGTGCCAGCTGCTCCTCGTTGGCAGCTCCGATCCTGGACCCCAGGTTTGGAGCTGTCCCTTAAGGCCACTGCGTGTCCACAGGGGTCATGTTCCCACCCCCAGGTGTCACGAGAGTTCTCGCAGAAACATCAGGGGGATGGGAGCCGATGGAACATGGCAGACGGGAGGGCCCACGGCCTCATTACTCATCTCATCACCTACCAAGCGCTTCTGGGACGTTTCCTCCGGGCAGCGAGCTTCAAACGTGAAGGACGTGGAAGAGGAAACACCTGAATGTTTCCAGTTGGGCAGGTTTTCCTGGATTCGCCCAGGAGCCCCACAGCACAGGCCGCCCCATCACACCCCCCGCCCCCGCCCAGGTGTGTTCTGAAGTCCTGGCCCCTCTCCCTGGTGGGAGGCCAGCGTTGCCTGTGATGGGCCAGCCCACCCTGGGTGAGTATAAGCACGTCAGCCTGACCGTCAGGGCTTCACCGGGAAGTTTCTAGCACAACCTGAGCCCGGACAGGCTGCTGCAGCCCCAGGGTTGGGTCCCAGCGCGGCTGTCAGAGCCGGAAAGCCCCGCTAAGCGAGGACTTGGGCATCTGGACGCAGAAAACCGGCGTGTGTCCACGGGCGAAATTAGACCTTAGCGTTATCTTCGCGTCCAGACATCGCTCTGCGCGTGCCACCGTATTTTATGAAAAGGTGCCTTAACGTTGCACCGTGACCTCAGCCTTGGGGTGGGCTCTCTGTCCCAGGAGCCGCCGCCCGCGTAAAACATTTTCGTCTGCACAGAACAACAAAGCAAGCTGTTTTCAACAGAGATTTGTAGGTCTCCTTAGAGCCACTTTTAAGAAAGGTAGTGCGTCTCCGGGGACCACAGTGACAGGTTGTAATCTTCGCATGCAAAGTTTTCAAACACTAGCACGTGGGGCAAATGGATTGTTTCATCTTTTGGGCCTCGCTGTCACCCGGCCTCCTTTGTCATTGCCCTGGAACTCGGGGGTGGGGTGGAGGGATTGGGGCTCTCCGCCGCCCTCACAGGGAAGACACTTTGGACCAGACAGGGCTGCTGGTCCCCACGGGATGGCCCCTTACTTGGGACGTGGCTTGGCCATCGAGGTACGGGGAGGGGCTGGGGACCCCAGGGCACAGGACAGCTCATGCGGAGGCACGCGGGCCTCTCCTCTGATGAAGGCCACGTGGTGGGCCACGGGGCTGTTCCCTTGGGTGGTGGCTCCCCCGGGTGGCAGTCAAGGGACTGATGTTTCAGGGGCGCCACCTCTATAGGCCAGAGCTCTGCTCACCGAGGCTGCCGGCCCGGGGAGCGCTGGCTTGCACCAGGGCACGGCTGCTCGTCAGGAGAGGAGGACCCACTCTCAGGAGTCCACGGGAGGGGACGTCGTCTCCGCGAGCCGTGTGGTGCCGGCTGGCACGCTGGCCCCTGAGGCTGCCACCTCCCGGGAACACGCTGGTTTACCGGGATTAAACAAGCCACGTCCTCCTGCTCCCTCCGCCCCCTGCTCTCATCCCCCCGGAGCCACCAACACGGGAAGGGCCTGCGTCTGGTGGGAAACGGCGCCCAGGAGGCCACCTCCCGCCAGAGCCCACGTGGAGCACACCGCTGAGACCCTGCTGCTTGATCCTGTGCCCACTCACCTGCATTTTCCCCTGAGCCCCGCCCCCGCGCAGCTCGCGTGTCAGCCCCGCCCCCGTGAGCAGCTGGGGTGTGAGCCCCGCCCCCTGGCAGCTGGGGTGTGAGCCCCGCCCCCGCTGGGCCGCCTCCGGCTCTCTGCTGGTGTGGACTGAGGACGTGGCTGCTATTATCCGTGAATAATATACATGGGGTGTGACTCCCGTCTTCGGTCTGCTGTCATCTCACTGCCTCCTGGGGACCTCTGTCCCTGAGGCCCCAGACCCTGCCCACCCTGCCGGATGCCGGTGGGCCCCGCACAGCGGGTGGCGAGGATTAACTGTTAGCGCAGAGACAAGCCCGCGTGGCGGGCCCTGGACAAGCAGAGGCCCCATCGTCCTGACTTCCCGGGCTCTCTGCCACCCCGCTGCCCTCCTGTCCTGGTGGCCCAGGCCCTCCGCGAGACCCCTGGAGCTTTTCCCAGCACTCAGGCTGTTTCGCGGCGGCGCTGTGCCTGAGACCCTGGCCCAAGAGTTGGGTGGGCAAGGACCTGGGGGCGGAGCTCGGGCTGAGGAGCCTGTGTCTGCCCCGCCCATGACATGCCGCCCCGCCCCGTCACGCGCCGCCCCGCCCCGTCACGCGCCGCCCCGCCCCGTCACGCGCCGCCCCGCCCCGTCACGCGCCGCCCCGCCCCGTCACGCGGCTCTCCTGATGGGCCCGTCTGGCCTGCAAGTGCCTTCAGCGTCAGGAGCTGCTGGCGACGTCAGGTTGGGGCCTGTGTGCTGGGGGCCTGGGGGCCTGGGGGCCTGTGTCTGGTCCCTCCGTGTCGGGGATGTTGCTGAGCCTGTCCTGGAGTCTGTGTGTCCAGCCCGACCGCCTTCCCAGTTTTCCCAGCCGCGTGCTGCCTTGCCCAGCCCACAGACACATTTCCAGGGCCCGGTGAGGGCCCGGGGGCTTGGGAGGCAGTGCACGAGGGCTGTCCGGGCCGTGTCCAGCCACGTGGTAGGAAAAATAGCGGTGTTTATGGCTGCCTATTTCTGGACAGCACTCCTACTTCCCCATGATTTTAGGTGGGAGGCAGGTCACACACATGGACTTTTTCACTTAAATATCTCTTCCTCTGACTTTATTTTGGGTAAGCAGTGAGCTTCGCTGAAGCTTCTGTCCTTAGGAAAGTCCAGTCCAGTTGAAGAGCAAGGCCATGAGGCTCAATGCTAGGTCAAATTCATTGCAAAGAGTATTAGAAAATAATTCTTTTTCTCCCCACCCCCTCAGTGGGGAAGTTGCGTGGAACGTTCCGGCTTGGTGTTGCAGCGCAGCAGCTGCACCCTGGTCCTGTCCCAGCAGACCAGCCCGCCTGTCACACGGGGTTGGGTGGTCAGGGAGGGCCCTGTGCCGGGGCTGGCCCCCCTGGCACAGAGGTGGGGGGCTGTCCTTATCACATCCCCAACACCAAGGGACACCTGTCTGAGGTCCTTCTGGGGAGCAGGGTGAGCTTGGAGGCCACCCGTGCAAGGCCCCAGCTGTCCTTGGTCACCACCCTCACGGTGCTCCCAGGACCGGGCCGTCTGAGGAGAGACGACAGCACCTGACAATGGTCGTTTTAAGACACATGCATTAAAAATACATCTGAAACCCAGGGCACAAAGAATCCAGATAACGTTATTAAATTTCTTGTTGAAGGCGGTCTCGTGGGACAGCTGGCTCTGCTCTTTTATGAAAAATTTGCAGAACTCAACTTGTTGCCCGAACAAAGCGTCCTCATTCCTGTCTTCTGCGCCCTCCCTCTGTTTTGCATTTTCCTGTTTCTCCTGAGGAGACAAATCTCTGAAGGACTATTAAGTTGCAAATATACTGGAGCCAAAAATAGAAGATGGAGCCTTATAAACATTTTGCATATTTTGGTGTAATTTGTTGAAAATAGTACAAAATATGCTCACAGTTGGCATCTAGAATGCAAATATTAGGAATCCATCCCCTGGTGCATCCTGGTCTCTCAGCAGCACAGCGGGCTTGTCCAACAGCTATTGTGCGACTCTGGAGTGTGAACAATACCAGTGACTTGTTTGCACAGCGTATTGGGGAGGTACCTGTCACCGAGTGACATTAGCTCCTCTCGAGGTTCCAGGGGACGGAGCAGAGGGTGGGAGTCAGGGAAGCACAGAGATAGCTGTTTGAACATCAGTGAGAGGCTCTCCGTGTTGCTGGGTGGGGACCCACGTGTGTGAGGCCGTGGGTGGCGAGCGTCCGCTCTGGGTGCAGAGCGCGGGGTCCCATGGGGCGGGTCTCCAGAGGGGTCTCTCCCACCCAGAGCTCACATGGCCCACGTGGCTCGTGGCAGAGGGCCCCTGGCGGCCCCTGTGCTCTGACAGGTGAGGGCCCTTCCTCCCTGTGTGGCCTCCTGCTGGACATCTGGCGCCCCCCTCACAGGTGAACCTTCCCACTCCGAAGTGATGACGGGTGAGGAAAACAAGATGTCTTTCCTGGTTATATATTTAACTCGGCTATGATTAGTCTGGGCAATTAGGACGCCCCTGGGGTCGGGTCCCGGCTGCGGCGCACGCTGCAAGTCTGATTAGCTCAGGCCCCTGGCGCTTGTGCTGTGGTAAGTGCCTGGCACACATAGTATTGATTTTCATTTAGATATCTTAATGTCTCCCGACAATCCCAGCACATGCGGCCGGACTCGCATCTGCGGGCGCGCCGGGCTGCAATCTGCAAACATTTTTCTTGCCACTTGTTTCATTTTTCCTAAACTTAACTGATTTGGGATCAGGAGATATAAATGAACAGCGCGGGCCGGGCCTATCAATCACGGTGCGCACACACATCGCCACTGCCCTTTCCTAACATCCTATTACCACCGGGTAGTTGGCTAGTCAAACAGGAATAAAAATTACACTGCAAACATCATACGTTAGGCTTGATTTGTTGAGCAAGTAGCCTGACAATTCGGTAAGAGTTATACACCTCAGCTTCGCTGAAAATCAGGCTTGTTATGGCTCTGGTACGTCTATAAAGATCGTTCATTTCGTATAAAGCAGCTACCTGCACGGAACGGCCTGCAAGGAAGAATGATGCTCGTTATAAATATGGAGGCAGATCTATTTGTCTGGCCCTTTGCGCCGTGCGCGCGTCACACGGAGCACCCCCGCGTTCCCCGCAGCTGGGGCGGCTGCCCCGGGCGGAAGCGCATCATCTCTCTCTGTCGCACGAGCTAAAGCAGTGAAGTGTGACCAGTGCCACCACCTTGCTCTCTGCCCACCAGGGGGACGCTAATGATAGGGGAAAACTAGACGGGTTGCACCGAGACCCACCGTGCGGGGCAGGCTGCCTGCCGGCCGGCCGGGCCGGGTAACGGCTACCGTCAGGAAATGAATAGAAGCAACTAGGATGGCCTTGGGGGGGGTGGTGTCCACAGGGCAGGGCCGTGTGCCTTCAGAGATGCGTTAACTGGGCTGCTAGGTCTGGCTTTGAGCTGCTGGGTGACGACGCGAATAGCACGTGTCACTCAGGTCACTAAGGTTGCAGCCGGCTTTGTGCTCAGCATGGGAGGAAGGGACACCACGGGGACCCTCCCCGGGGACCCCGGGTCCGCTCTCCATGTACCCCTGTGGCCTCTCAGGCCATGTGTCTGGTCGAAGCTGAGGGCACGTTAGGGAGACAGCGTCAGCCACACACGCGGACGGCACGGCCACCCCCGTTCAGCGAGGAGGAGGCACCGGGCGCAGAGAGACCCGAGAGACCCGCACGCTGGCTGGGTTCCTCGCTCGGGCGCCTGGTCCCTGGGAGCCGCTCTGCGGTGCGGCCAGCCCTGAGGCCCACCGGGGCTGCGGGGTGAGACGGGCGCCCAGGCCCTGGCGGTGAATGGGCCCCCCGGGGGCAGCGTGTGGGCGTGTGCTCCCCAGAGTTCTGTTTCTCCTGTGTGTGTGTGTGTGTGTGTGTGTGTGTGTGTGAAGTTCCAGCAGTGGGTTGGTGAATACATGGGGTGTTTTAAAGAGCTCAGCCACCTGATGGCAGAATAAAAATGCTGTAGTCTTCGGGGTCCCCTCATTCTTCCCACCTCGCCCCCCAGTATTCAGGGAGAAGGAATGACATGGCCTCCTGACTAGTCTCCGCCATCAACTTTAACCATCAGGAGGTGACTCTCGAGACTGCTCGAGACACGGACTTACTTTTGAAGGCAAAGTGTGGCTCTGAATTTACCGTGTTTTGGCGGATTCGTGAGG
>PVJL010014415.1:0-28131 GCA_004026885.1 Lyroderma lyra | reverse complement strand
GAATATTACTCAGCTGTAAGAAAAGATGAAATATTGCCATTTGCAACAAAATGGATGGACCTGGAGATCATCATGCTAAGTGAAATAAGCCAGACAGAAAAAACAAAGAACTGCATGATTTCACTCATATGCGGAATATAAAACTGAAAGCAAAGAAAAAAAGAAATGAACAAACAAATAACCCATGGACACAATCAAAAGTTTAATGTTTATTTGGGGACAAGTGGGTTAGGGAGGGGAAAAAGGGGAGGGGGTGGGAGAGGAGCGGGGAAAGCTAAATATAAGGTGATGGAAAGAGAAGTCACATTAGGTGGTGAACTTATTATACATCAAGTTGACAATGCACTGTAGAATTGTATGCCTGAAACCTATGTAATCCTTGCTAACAGATGTCACCCCAATAAGTCTAACAATAAAAATGAGTTAAAAAAAAAAACCACAATGAGATACCACCTCACATTTGTGAGAATGGCTGTTACCAACAAGACAAGGAATAACAAATACTGGAGAGGATGTGGAGAAAAAGGAACTCTGGTACACTGCTGGTGGGTTAGGGAGGGGAGAAAGGGGAGGGGAATAAATTTTAAAAAAAAACAAAAAAATTAACAAAAATAGATAAATAAATAAATAAAGCAATATAGGGGTATACAAAAAATAAATTTTTTAAAGCATAACAACATTCACATCATAGGGGTACCAGAAGCAGAAGAGAGCAAGCAAAGAATTGAAAACCTATTTCAAGAAATAATGACAGAAAATTTTCCTATCCTGGCAAAGAATATAGACATACAAACCCAGGAAGTGCAGAGTCTCACATTAGATGAACAGGACCACAGCAAGACACATTATAATTAAAATGGCAAAGGTTAAAGACAGAATCCTAAAAGGTGCAAGAGAAAGTCAACTAATTACTTACAAGAGAGCTCCCATAAGATTGTCAGCTAATACCTCAACAGAAACTTTGCAGAACAGAAGGGATTGGCAGGAAATATTCAAAGTGATGAAAAGCAAGGACCAACAACCAAGAGTACTCTACCCAGCAAGGATATCATTTAAAATTGAAGGAGAAATAAAGAGCTAAAGAAGTTCATCACCACAAAACCAGTAGTACAAGGAATGTTAGGGGGACATCTTTAAGACAATATACACACAAACACATGAGGGCAGGCAGATAAAATTTGCCTCCGCTGTAGTATATTTTTGTTAGACATAACTGCATATAACCAGTTCTGTGTAGTTGCATGGTATCTCTCCTCCATCATTCTTGACCATGAACATACAGATGCTTACATTTTTCACCCAGTGCATATCGATATGGAAAAGTGTTCAGACCAAAAAACAGTCAATGTGACCTTCCCAGCCTGAGTTTTGAATATTTTGGCTGAGCTGATTTCTTATAGTGGTATTCCATGGACTGTCTTTTTTTCTCAGGGTCGTTAAGTTTCATCACCCAAGTTTCATCACCTGTAATGATCTCCTTTAAGAAGTCCTCACCTTCTTTTTCAAAAATTTCAAGAAAATTGGAGGAACTTTGTCCCTTAAGAATTCAATGACAGCAAGCTGTTTGAACCAAACGTCTGAACACGCTTTCATTTTGATGTGCACTGGGTGAAAACTGTAATCATCTGTTTGTGCAAGGTCAAGAATGATGAAGGGAACATACCATGTGACTACACAGAACCAGTTATATCCAAATATGTCTAACATAACAATAAAACATTACAGTGGAGGCAAAATTTATCAGCCCACCTTCATGTGTATATGTCAAAAACATGAATAATATAATAAAATGGCAATAATTATATATCTATCAACAATTACTTTAAATGTAAATTGATTAAACACTCCAATCAAAAACACAGGAGAAATATATGGTGATGGAAAGAGAAGTAACTCCGGGTGATAAACAGATAATAACACACATAGACGATGCATTATAGAATTGTACACCTGGAACCTATGTAATTTTTACTAATCAATGTTACCCCAATAAATTTAACAATACCCTCCCCCAAAACAAAAACACAGGATGGCTGAATGCATTAAGAAAACAAAAAAACCCATATGCTGCCTATGAGAGACTCACTTCAAACTGAAAGGTACACAGAGACTGACAGTAAAGCAATGGAAAAAGTTATTTCTTGAAGATTTAAAAAAATGTTGGTGTAGTAATGCTTATACCATACAAAACAAACTTTAATACAAAGGCTATAATGAGAGACAAAAAAGGACCCAGTAATCCCATTTCTGGGTATTTATCCAAAGAAACCCAAAATACTACTTTAAGGGGACATGTGCATCTATATGTTCAATGCAGCAGTATTTTCAATGGCCAAAATATGGAAGCAACCTGGGTGTCCCTTAATGGATGAATGGATAAAAAGGAGGCAGTACATATATACAATGGAATACTGCTCAGCCACGGAAGGGAATGCGTTCATGCCATCTGTGGCAGCGTGGATGAGCATAGAGGGTGTTGTGCTGAATGGAATATGTCAGACAGGGAAAAACAGATGCAATGTAACTTTGCCTATATGTGGAATCTAAAGAACAAAATAAACATAAGAGAAACAAACAGAGAACATTTTGATGGTTGCCAGATGGAAGAGGAGTCCAGGGGAGTGAATGAAACAGGGAAAGGGATTAAGAAGTACTTATTGGTTGTTACAAAGTAGTCATAGGGATATAGGGTATAACATAAGAAATATAGTCAATAATATCGTAATAACTATGTATGGTGTCACATGGGTACTAGATTAATCACGGTGATAGATGGGAAAGGGGTTGGGTGACAGAGTGAAAAAGGTGAAGGGATTAAGAAGTACAAAGTGGTCATTATGAAACAGTCATGGGGATGTAAAGTAAAGCATAGGGCATATAGTCAGTGATATGGTAATAACTATGTACAAGGTCAGACAATTACTTTTGTAAACCCATCCTAGAAAAAGTGCTACATACCTCATTGCTGCATATCACTGTAGTCACCTTCAAAATACTCCCCTTGGAAAGCTACGCACTGACACCAGTGCCTAGTCTACCCTTCAAAGCAATTATGAAACTCTCTTTCTGGAATGGCCATCACAGCTGTCGTGGTACCCTTGCCAAGGTTATGACATCTTACCAAGTTGTTTGTATAGTTCTGCCAACGTAAGTGCACAGTGGCAAGTTCACAAACTTAATTGTGAGATTTTGGGGATGATGACAGCTCTAATGGCCATTCCAGAAAAAGAATTCAAAAATTGCTTTGAAGGGTGGACAAAGCACTGCCATTGGTACATAGCTTCCAAAGGGGAGTACTTCAAAGGTGACCATAGTGATACGCAACAACAAGGTATATAGCACATTTTCTAGGATGAGTTCGCGATATAAATTGTTGGACCTCATATACTGCCAAGTGGGTACTAGATTAGTCAGGAAGATCACTTCTTAAATTATATAAATGTCTAACCATTATACTGTACATCTGAAATTACTGGGTTGGCCAAAAGAGTAATTGTATCTTTTTGTGAGTAAATAAAATTTTTTTAATGAAAAACAAAATCTTTATTCAACAATGTATTGTCCACTTTGTTCAATTATCTTTTGCCATCTTACAGGCAACTTCATGATTCCAAGTGCAAAAAATATTCTATTTTGGCAAAAAACTGTTCCAAGAACCATTTGATACCTTCATCAAAGGTAAACATTTTACCATTCAAGGCATTTTGCAAAGAACGAAACAAATGGTAGTCTGATGGTGCAATGTCTGGTGAATATGACGGGTATGGTAACAAACCACATTCAAACTCAAACAACTTTTGACAGGTGACCAAAGTTGTATGTCGTCTAGCATTATCATGCTGGAACACAACACCTTAGTGATTCACCAATACTGACACTTCTGTTTGATGGCATCATTTAATTTATCCAATTGATGACAGTACACATCCAAATTAATCATTTGGTTCCAGAGAAGCAGCTCAAAATATACAAAACCTTTGAAATACCACCTTTCTTTGGGTGGAACACCTTGGCCAACCCAATAATATAAAATAATATTGAATGTCAACTGTAATTGAAATTTTTTTAAAGAGGGTAAAAAGGTGAATGGGAATAAGAGGTCTAAATTCCCAGGTATAAAACAAGTAAATCATGAAGATGTAATATACAGCATGAGAAATACAGTCAAACATTGTGGTAATGTGGTACAGTGTCAGATTGTTGCTAGACTTATCATGGTGATCACTTCTTTAGGTATATAAATGTTCAATATGGTGTTTACCTGTGATATAATATTGTACATTAGCAATGTTTTTTAATAAAAATCTTAAAATAAAAAACCAGGGAATCTAAATTTTGATCAAATTACCATCTTAAACATTAACCTTGGATATGTAATGTTGCTCAACAGTTAGTACCAACATTTTTGGATATCTAAACTTTTGACTCAGTATTTTTTTACATAAAAAAAAATTTAAACAAAAGTGTGAAAGTGTGGGATGTAACTGCCATGATAAAAAGGTATAGAAATATGTTTACTTTTTACTTAAATTTTAGGTCAGGATTTTCAGCACCCTGGCCTAGGGAAAAGAATACATCATTGATGAAGTGGTGAGTTATAATGAGGAGATCAAATATGTTAGAAATTTCTCATTACTAGATAATGAAATCTATACCAATTATGAATTTTTTGTGAAAATAAAGTATAAAATCAAGTATAAACATTAAATCATTTCTACCTGTTAAGATTATGAAAAACAGTATTTCAAAAGTTAATCTGTAACTTGCTCAGGAAATAAACTGCATGCACATTAAGAAATTGTTTAACACATGCATTCTTACCGTTCTCTGTTAAATTTAAGAGAATGAAGAATAGCTGGCCTTTTTTGTCTAAGGTTCCACAAATGAAGTGTATCATCTGAACTTGCACTGACCAAAGCACCCTGGAACAAAAAGAAGACAAATTAAGCAAGTGATTTCCTTAATTTAGGGGTTTTTGTGAAGAAAACAACAAGCTAATTTTCTGGATTTTCCCTGCTTGAAGTTATTTATATCTATATAACCAAAAAATAGATGGAAGGTCAACTGCACACACAAACTTCAATCAGGGAAGCTAGGAATGCTAATGCTAGAGTGGAAGAAGCAAGTAGACTACAGTGTAGAGATTGGTCAGGATGACTAACTCAAGGAATACGCATATACCAAGACAGACAAATAATTATTGTGACTATTAAAAAATTTTTTGTATTGTCTTTGGGAAAAACTTAGTTTAATCTTTTTGTTTTCCTATTTATATATATACTACATAACTTTACAGAGAAGCAAATATCCAACCCCATTTTAAAATCCAATCTGGTAATATAAAAATTCTCCATTTGTAAGAATTTTCTATATACTACAGTTGCAAAGTATATATTCTTCCTAAAAAGTCTGTTTAGTGTAATTTAATTTTTAATTTGTTTCTATAGTTCAAGAAGCTTCACCTACAATAAAGCAAAAGAAAAAATTTCTCCAACTAGAATTCAAAATAATAAAATTCAAAAATAATACTCAGATTCTTTTTATATATGGAGGCTGTATGGAAAGCATCCCGTCATGTAGCATGAAAAATAGAGGCATTTACAGCTGTATTTTTTTTCTGGACAGCCTACACACACACACACACACACACACACACACACGCCTAAGCTATTTATTTCACTGAGTTCAGTAATATCATCTTAAACTATATCAGAACTTTTACCATTTTGAGTTTACCAGCTAAAAATGCCAATGCTTGCGCAATGTCAGAGCCTGAAGCTACTCTAGAGCATCAAATGCGTTCAGTAAAAGTGATCTTGTAGAACATGGTTGTCCTCACATATCTAAAATTCTTCTCATACTTTTCAAGGAACTCTGTTACAAGTCATTTTTCATAGTTTAAAACACTAATCACAAATATCAAAATGATTATCCCAATTAGATGTAGAAATAATGATATGAAATTCCCATAATATATTTCGTTTTTAGGAATGAGAGAGGATGATAGGAATCTAAATGCCCTTCCATAACAATTCTTAACAAAAATAATGACATATCCTATGACTATTCTCCTTATACTCTATACCTATGATTTTAGTCTCAATGGAAACAGCTTTAAAAAAAACCAATCATAATCAAAGTATATCCGTTCTTGTTTAAAATTTTAAATTCATATATCTGTATATAAATATATAAATACACATGTTCAAAGAGGTATACACATTGATATATACACTTTAACATGAACTCACAGATAATTACTTTGCATGCAATAAAATGCCTTGATGATTTTTATTTTTGTTTGCTTTATTGCTTTATATTATATTGTTTTATATAAAGGAAAAAACCATATTAAAATTGTAATACCCAATAGGTACTGATAACAAAAGATGAATACAAGTTACATTTCACTTTTGCAATCACAAGAGGTGCTCAAAGTGATTACCATCAGCATCCAGACACTTCTGATTAAGGCAAACTATTATTTGAGCAACACTGACCAAAGTGTTCACTTGTATCGCTGTGCATGTCATTTCAATTTCTTCCTGAAGTACCATCAGTGTAGCTAGTTCTCTATAGTATACCACATTTTTTAAGGTCCCCCAGAAGGAGAAGACAAGGGGTGTTACATCAGGAGAATGTGAGGGAAACTCAACTGCACCTCTTTGTCCTATCTGTTGTCCTGGCAAATGGCCTCGTGCTCTTCCAATGACAACCATGCTTCAGCCATTTTCTTTGACTATCCTGCCTGTTGCATAGTGATGCTAGCATTCATTTCATTAACGCCATCTTTTGAGCGAATGTCATAATACACATTGCTACCAGAATTCAATTCAACTTCGAAAAGTAATATACAGATAACATCTCAGGGCGCCAAAAAATGTATACACATTTTAAGAGATGTTATCTATGTATTACTTTTTGAAGTTGAATTGAATTATGGTACAATGTGTGGTAAGATGTTTACTCAAAAGGTGGCATTTATCAAATGAATGCTAGTGTCACAATGCAACAGGCAGGACAGTCAAAGAAAATGGTGGAAGCATGGTTGTGATTCAAGGAGCACAAGACCATTTTGAAGTGGTATCTGAAATTTGAGGACATTGTTTGAGTTTGCCCAAAATTCTTCTGACTTAACATCCCTTGACTTCTACCTATGGGGAACCTTAAAGGATGTGATGTACTATAGAAAACCAGCTACAATGACAGTACTTTGGGAAGAAACAGCGTGCACAGCAATACAAATGGACATTTTGGTCAATGTTGCTCAAGCAGTAGTTTACTGTAATCGGCATTATCTAGACCAGTGGTTCTCAACCTTTCTAATTCCGCAACCCTTTAATGCAGTTCCTCATGTTGTGGTGACCCCAACCATAAAATTATTTTCGTTGCTACTTCATAACTGTAATTTTGTTACTGTTATGAATCATCATGTAAATGTCTGATATGCAGGATGTATTTGTTACAAATTGAACATAATTAAAGCATAATGATTAATCACAAAAACAATATGTAATTATATATTGTGAAATATTTATTTCTAATTAAAAATAAATGAAATTTTGTCTTGAAGCATGGTGTAGTATGGATAACAGTCTTAATATAACAACAGTAAACTACATTGCTACATTTTGCTAAAGTATGCATAAAAAGCCAATGTCAGTGTGAAGGTTGAGATGGCTGCTTTCTCACCAGTTCAGAAATTCTCGGGGCAGTCTTTGCAAGAGCACAACGAAGATCATCTTCCACAACAACCTACTTTGTATTTAGACTTGATAACCAACAAGCTGGAAAACCCTGTTTCACAAAGGTATGTTGTTGGAAATGGAAGAAGAAGGCGCAACAGTCTCAGACAGAACAGGATATGACTGCAAACATTTAATCCAGAATTTTGTAACTGGCATTGTAGAGAAATCAGGTCTTGCTGCATTGCTGTTAGTAAGTTCAATGAACTCCTCTTGTACTGTCTCAGGAACAGCTTCAACTTTGACTGTGAATGGGTTTCTGGCAAGTGCAAATGGGGTGTCAGGTAGATTTGCAAAGTACGATGAAATTTCGTCTGCAAGCATGTGCAAGTGTCCTTTCAAAGAAATCATCGTAATCCTTTTGTCTGGTTCAAGGTCATGATCCTCAAAGAAAGCAGATATGATAGGGAACATGTAAATTCTATTTTCATCCAATTTTTTTTTTTTTTTTTTTGCCAAAGCTGAAGTTTCATTTGGAATGATCGGATCTATTCAGACAAATTGAGGCGTGTTGCATTTGGTCCTTGCAGTGATAAAATTTAACTCATTCAAGATGGCAAAGATGTCAACCAAGTAAGCTATTCTCTGCAGTTCACTTTTATCACTGAAAAGTGCTTTGAACTGCGGTCTTGCTTTCTGATTAAAAAACATTTTGAGTTCATCAGGAAGCTCAAAAACACGTTTTAAAACTTTTCCTCTCGACAACTATCTCACTTCAGTGTGAAATAGCAGAGCATTGTTCGGCGCATCCAACTTATTGCACAGTTGCGAAAACAGCTGTTTAAAGTGCTCGCCTTTACAAAATTGACAGAATTTATGACGCTTTTCATTACTTCTTATAACTTTTGTGGCAGCATCTTCATTGCTAATATTTGCCGATGAATCATACAGTGAGTTCCGATGACTTTTGGTGACTCATTCAGTACCAAACGTTGAAATCCAGATCGACATCCTAGCATAGCTGGAGCACCATCTGTGCAAACACCACAAACCTTTTCCCAAGACATCTTATGCTCTTTCAGAAATGAACCAACTGTCAAATACATCACATGCAGTAGTTGTCGTTTCAAGAGGTTTGCAAAAAAGAAACTCATCTTTAAAGTTGCCATCATTAAACTAGTAACTGTGAACAGTTTGCAAGTTTGTAGATTCAGCAACCTGGATACTAAATATTTGAAGTGGAGCAGATTTCATTTCCTGGATTACCTGATCAAGAATATCAGCAGACATGTCATCTATTCTTCTGTGGACAGATAAGGAAATTGGACTCAATTTCATAATAAATTAGTCTCCGATCATAACTTGAACAACGTCTTTGGCAGCTGGCAACAGTAAATCCTCAGCAATGGTGTGAGGTTTCATAGCTCTGGCGATTCTGAGTGCCACCAAATATAAAGCTTCAACAGCGGCTACGTTTTGTTTGTGGTACTTGCCATCAGTGTCAAGTCTGGCTTTCTTGAGTCCATCAGTTTTGCTTTTAAAATAGTTGGTATCCTTGCCAGCAAAGCTCAGATGCTTGTTATCAAAATGGGGTTTTAGTTTGTTCGGCTTCATAGATTCAGCTGATAGAACTTCACAACAAATAACACATTGCAGTTTCTCAATTCTTGTTGTAATTATTGAAGTAAAACCATACTGTAAAAAATCCTCACTATATTTTCTTTTCTTAACGTTCTTCTCTACATGATCTATTGTCATGGGATGGTTTGCTAATGAAATAATATATAACAATAGCTTTAATAATACAAAAGATGATACATGGCATAGTTCAGTCAATACAGTTCATTAAAGTTTCCTATGATTTCCAATCGCTGTGTTTTTTTATATACCTGCTACTATCACAAGGGGACAGTATTCACATCAACCACAGTTGAATATAAAAAGACCAATCAGCATCTAGATTAAGTTCCCATGGTACAGATATTTTTTTTACAGTAGTTGATGATTTTACAGTACATGATTTTACATTTACCCAGTAATTATAATTCATGAAGTATCATTTTACCTCCAATACTGCTGCTTTCAACATAGTAGCTGCTTTTAACAGAGTAGCTGCTTTCAACACAGCAGCTGCTTTCTACACAGTAGCTGCTCTCTACACGTGTGACTGGTCCACATTTAGTATATTATGGTGCCAACCCTGTCACATACACCTGTATTTGTATGGGGTGTATGTGATGGGGTTGGCGCAATGATGTCATCACACCAGGAACTTGTATGTGGGCATATCTGCATATGGGCGAACCTGCCTGGAGACAGATAGAGGAGAGGTGTCTCGATTCCTAAGATCATTGGAAATATGTGTTTTTCGATGGTCTTAGGTGAACCCTGTGAATGGATCATTCGACCCCCAAAGGGGTCACAACCCACAGGTTGAGAACCACTGGTCTAGATACTGATAGTAACCACTTTGAGCACCTCTTATAACTGCAGAAATCAAACATGACTAGTATTCATCTTTTATTATTGGTATACGGTGCGTATTACAATTTTAATGCAGTTTTTCCCTTTCTTAAAATGTGTATAAAAATTATTGGCACCCTCTGCATATGGAGACATTGAATAAAAAAATTACTATTCATGCCATAAGACAGCAACTAGTGGCACCTCATTGTTTTTCTCAAATCTCTGAGTTCACACTGCTAAGTACCTTTAACAGATTTTTGTATGGCACAAACTCTTAAAGAATTTTTGCAGACTAGCTCACTTAATATAAAAGAGCTCTAGAAGACTTAACCATCCACTATAAAAATCTGAATCAAGAAGGCATTAAAATAGCCTACAACTAATGGAAGATCTTCAATCTTCCTAAACTTTATAAATACACACTTTGTCTTTAGGGAGTTCTTCATCACCACAGGTCTATAGAAATTCATATAAGATAGGCAGCCAATTGTCATAATAGCTATGGATATGTAAATAAACACAAATGCATACATATACCAACGAATGCATATAGAGATATACAAGAGCCCATAGGTAAATAAGTGAAAATATTATTTCATGGAAGATAAAGACAAAACATGAAATTAGTATTATAAAATTTAAGTTGGTGAAAGAAGAGTGTATAAAAGCAAAGTTTAATAATCAATCAAGCAAAGATTTTAGTAATTTTTTAAAAAACATTTAAATAATAAATTATGCTACACGATCACAATAACAATTAGAATAGAATTAGAATTGTATCCTAATACATATAATCTTTTTATTTTAAAATTTAATAATTGACAAATACAGGAGTACAGTCTTTTAGGAAAAATATGACCATGAATAATTTTGCATACATATGTATCTTCAAGCATTTAGAATCATAAGCTAAAAAGACTACATCACTAAATGCAGTATGTGTGTGCAGTATGTGCATGAGTGTGTGCATACATGTGTGCGTGTGCACATGTGCATATGTGTATGCGTGCATGCGCATCTGTGTGCACATGTGCATGTGTGTACACCCTCACATGCACATGTGTGTGTGTGTGAGATACACAGTCAAGAAAATCCTCACCTCATTGATCAAGAACTGGAGCTGTAGGACAGCTGCACCGCTTTCATGCTGGCAATAACAATCAACGCCAGGTCTCCCGAGTCTAACACAAAGAAAAGTCAAGGATGCTAACATTTTAATTAGCATTAATGTTAATGAGTAAAGAAGAAACTAACTTAATAAATGATGTTTTGCTTTTTACTTATCTTAATTTTTGTAAACAAATAGTTGAAAAATGTTAGTCTTTGTTGATGCAAATTGCATTATATACCACATCAGCAACATGGCCAAATAAGACATCTATCACATGTATCTTCCCCCAACAACAATAATTTGGCATCCAAACACAGAAAAAAGTGCCTTCATGGAAGCTTCCAGATCCAAGTAGGAGACTGTGAAACCTGATGTGAGGAGTGAAGAGAGCCATTTTGAGAAGGCAGGCTCACACCCACGCAGCTGACTAGCTGACTATGGTCTTGGCTATAGAAACAGAAAAAGCTCTGTATCCCGCAGAGAACTCAGCTATAGCCCTGTTTGGTTTGGTATCTGTAATGACAAACACCATGCACCAAGGGACCCATAGGAATCATGCCCACCTGTGCATCAGGTAATAGGCATACAGACCTTGGCCACTGTGAACCAGTTCCAGCCCACCTGGGCTGCAGTGCAGAAGCCTCCAGAGGTAAGCTTGCTAAATCCCATCAGCCTGTAGATTCTGAAATGGCCCTGTAATAGAGCTCTGGACTATCCCAGCCACATTTCATGAACAGACTTGCTGACACATGAACCCTATAAGAGACACTTTTATCTGCACACCCCAAAATTCTGAAAGAGAACAGCCCCCTCACTCAATCTATGCTGAGCTTCTCTGCCAAGCAGGCTTGCTGGCACAGGCAACCAAACAAGATAAATTTCCATCTGTGTTCCCAGAGATACTGAAAGGCCCTATATGTGGCTGCAGGTTCTTCATAGTCACAGTCTGTCAGAAGTCTTGAGAGTACAGAATCGCAGCTGGAGACACTCCCATAAGGAGATCCTGAAAAAGCCCTACACTCTATTCTAGGCCCGTTCCAGCCGCAGTCCATGGGCAGGCCTATTGGCACAGGGACAAAGCAGGAAATACTCCCATCTGTCTACCTGGAGAAATTGAAAAGACCCTATAAACAGTCCTAGCCCCCTCATAGCCACAGTTAGACAGCAGTCTTGAGGTCCAGGGTCCCAGTAGGAAACACTTCTGTCTAGATTTCTGGAGATCCTGAAAGGGCCCTATACTTAGCTTCAGCCCCTCCCAACTATAAACCGTGATCAGTTGTCCTACCAACACAGGGACCTGGCAAGAGATATAACTGTACCACAGGAGATCCTAAAAGGGCACCATGTGCCATTCTAGCCCCTCTAGCCATGGTCAGGGACCAATCCAGCCTATCCAGTGACCTGGAGGGAAACATGTCGATCCATGCCTGCACAGCCAGGTCTGTGAACTTCAATCTTGGCTGTAGAATCTGAAGCAGCCACAGTTCAGAGTTAGTCCTGCACACCCAGGACCCTACTCAATGACCAGCAGTTTTCCCAAGTACTCAGAAAAAGCCAAAGCCACACCCATAATTTACCTAGTATTACGCCCACTGTCTAAAGACCCTTATGTTGACCCTTCTCCAAGTATCACCCTACTGAAGAAGGTCTTAGAGGCAGTTGCATCCACCCAGGGACAAGAAGGAATCCACATCAGCTTTGGCCCTCATGACAAACCCACTAACCACAGACCACATTACAGACCCAGTGACAGCATCATAACCAGCTCCAACCCATCACAACTGCAATTCCAGAGGTAATCCTATCAACTCAGGGAACAAATATGATCTTTATAATCTGAAACCAGTCTGTAAAGACTGAAAGAAGTGTTGGCTTTCACAAATACATAGACACCAATGCAAGGCTACATAGTTCATAAAGAATCAGTCAGTTTGATACCACCAATGGAAATTAATAGAAATCCAGTAACTGACTCCAAAGAAATGGAGATCTATGACTTGCCTGACAAAGAATCCAAAATAATATGAAGAAACTGAATGAAATGCAAGAGAAGACAAACAAAATCATAAAAACAATTCATGAATAAAATCTATTTAATAAAGAAATAGAAACCATAAAAATGAACCAAAATCCTAGAACTGAAGGCTAGAATGACAGAACTGAAAAATTCAGCATAGAGTTTCAATAACAACCTAATCATGCAGAAGAAAATCAATCAACAAACTTGAAGACAAATTATTTTAAATTAGTCAGTTATAAGAATAAAAGAAAAAGAGAAATAGTATAGAAAGTCTAAGCGAATTATGGAATACCATCAAGCAAACAAACATTTGTATCATGAGAGTCCCAGAAAAAAAAGAGAGAAAAATACATAAATTATATCCCCAAATCATCAAGAGGATATAACAAGTATAAGTATATATGCACCTAACACTGGAGTGCCTAAATATTTAAAGCAAATAGTAACAGAACTGGAGAAAGCAATACAATAATAGTAGGAGACTTAAATATTGCACTTTTAACATTGGAGAAATCATCCTTACAGAATTAATAGGAAATGAGTCTATCTGATTAACAGCATACATCAGATGAACCTAACAGACATATACAAAACATTTCATTCAACAGCACCAGAATATGCATTCTTCTCAAGTGCACACAGCACATGTTCCAGGATAGGTCATATGTTGGGCCAGATATGAGGCAAGAAGATTAAAACCATATCTAAGATCTTTTGTGATCACAATGGTATTAAAATAGAAATTAGGAACAGGAGGAAAAGTGAAAAATTCACAAATATATGAAAATTAAACAACGCAATCCTAAAAAGCAAAGGGTTCGAAGAAGAAAAAAAAATCATGAAATATCTTCAGATAAATGAAAATAAAAATAAAACATACCAAAACATATGAAATGCATGGAAAGTGTTCTAAATGGAAAATTTATAGTAATAAATGCCTACATTAAAAAAGAGAAAAACCTCAAATAAACAACCTAACTTTACAACTCAAGGAATTAGAGAAGAATAAACTAGCCCAAAGTTAACAGGAGAAAGAAAATAATCAAAATCAAAATGAAAATACAATAGAGACTGGAAAGACAATTTTAAAAACCTTGATGAAACGAAAAGCTGTTTTTTAAAAGAAAGAATAAATAAAACTGACAAACCTTTAGTTAAACTAACCAAGAAAACAAGAGAGGACTCAAATAAGCTTATAAGCAACAGAATGAAGAAGTAACTTACAGAATGGGAGAAAATATTTGCAAACCCTATGTCAGATAAAAGGTTAATATCCAAAACATGAAAGGAACTCATACAATTCAATACAACAAGAAAAATGGGCAGAGGATGTGAATAGGCATTTTTCCAAGAAAACATACATGAAAAGATGCTCAGCATCATTAATCAGCAGGGAGATGCTCTAAACCATAATGAGGTATCACCTCACATGTGTTAAAATGGCTGTCATAAAAAAGAGAAGAGATAAAAGTGTTGGCAAGGCTCTGGAGAGAAGGGAACACTCATGCAGTCTTTGTAGGAATGTAAATTGGTACAACCATTATGGAAAAAAATACAGGTGTTCCTCAAAAGATTAAAAACAGTGCTACCATATGATCCAGCATTTACACTTCTGGGTATATTATATATTCCTAAGAAATGATATCTTGAAAAGATAACTGCATCCCATGTTCATTGCAGCATTATTTATAATAGCCAAGACATGAAAACTAAAATGTCCACTGATGAAGAAAATGAGGTGCATACTTACACATACACATACACACACACACACACACACACACACACAGAGAGAGAGAGAGAGAGAGACGGAATATTATTCAGTCCTAAAAAGGAGGATATTTTGCCATTTGTGACAACATGGATGGACACCAAAGGCATTACGCTGAGTGAAGTAAGTCAGATAGAGAAAGACAAGTACTTTATGATCTCACATATAAGGGGGGACCCCATAAAAACTGGAATTTATTTATTCAAAATGGTGTATTTATTCTGACATGTTTAAACTTCACTCACCTTCAAATTACTCTCTGTTTGATGCAATATACCTATCAAGACACTTTTTCCACTGCTCAAAACAGTGTTTGAACTTGTCAATCTTGATGTCTTTTAGTGCTTCTGTCATTTTTCATTTTACCTCTTCCACATTGCCCAAATGTTTCCCTTTGAGGACATTTTTTATCCAGAAAGACCAAAAAACAAAAAGTCGCTCAGAGGGAGATCAGATAAATAGGGTGGGTGGATCACAGGAGTCATGACATTTTTGGTCGGAAACTGCTGAACACTCAGAGGACTGTGGATAGCTGTGTTGTCATGCTACACATTGTTCATGTAAATCACCCATCATGAAATCGGCAAACATGTTGCAAGAGTCTCCAAAAGAAATTTCACTGAAGCCAAATGCAGCCTCTGACAACAATGCCAACAGGCACACTGATGGAGATAGGTTCCTAGGACACTTGTCTAGCAGAGGAAGTCTTTATTACAAGGGGCCCACCCTCCAGAAGATAATTTGTTTTGTTTTTTTTTGGTAGGTCCCCCCTCATATGTGTGAAAACTACCAAAAGCAAACAAACAAAATCTCAGAAATCATAGAGACAGGGAACACATTGGTGGTGGTGGAACTGGGATTGAGGGGTGAGTAAAATCAGTGAAGGAAGTCAAAAGGTACAAACTTACAGTTCTAAAATAAATAAGACCGGGGGATATAATGCACAGCATGGTAACTATAGTTTATAATACTGTACTGCATATTTGAAAGTCTCTAAGAGAATAAATCTTAAAAGTTCTCATCAGAAGAAAAGAAATTTTTTGTAAGTATATATGGTGATGCCTGTTAACTAGACTTATTTTGGTGATTATTTCACAATATACACAGATATCAAATCACTATGTTATACATCTGAAGCTAAATAATGTTATATGTCAATTCTACCTGGAAAAGAAAAAAAGAAAAAGAAAATTATTCAAGAATATGCTGTTTATAAATAAACTCACTTCAAATACAAGGTAAGTTTAAAGTAAAAGAATAAAAATAGATATACCATGCAAATATCAATTTTTTTAAAAGCAGGGATGGTTATATTAATATTAAAGTAAATTTCGAGCAAAGAGAATTACTGGAGACAAATAAAGACATTACATAATGATAAAGGGACCAATCCACCAGGTGGATATAACAATCCTAAATGTGTGCACACCAAACCACAGAGCCTCAAAATACAGAATTACAAAAACTAACAGAGCTGAAAAGAAAAGCAAATACAGTGTCTGGCAGAAGTAACACTGGATCCTGCACATGAATGTCTTCCATAAGATGGACAGCAATTTGAGCATTTTACCTAAAATGTCACCTAAAGTGTGCTTGAGTGTGATACATATTGTTATGTGACAGAATTACATGCTTAATGATATTGTAATAAAAGATTTGGTATAGATTACCAGCTCATAAAAAGGAGTTGTTATTTGTGCCAGACCCCGTATATCCAAAATTATAGTTGGAGAACCTAATTTACTCCACTTTCAAGACTGGACAGAATTATCAGAAAGAACATTAGCAAAGATATAGGACTCAACAACACAAGCACCCAACAATATCTAGTTGACAAATATAGAACATTCCACTCAATGTGAAAGAACGCACACGTTTTTCCAGAATCCATAGAGTACTCACAAACACAGACCATATTCTAGTCCACAAAACAAACCTTAAAAAATTTAAAAGAATTTCAATCATAGACTGTGTTTTCCTATCATAATAAAGTCAAACTAGAAAACAATAACAGAAAGACAAAAAAATGTCCAAACATTTGCCAAATAAAACACTTCTAAGAAATTCATAGTTCAAAGAAAGTTTCAAAGGCAATATTTAAAACTACATATCACTGAATGAAAATGAAAATACACATATCAAAATTTATAGGATCCACTGAAGCAGTGCTGAGAGGAGAATTAATAACACTAAATGCATACCTTAGAAAAGGGAAAGTATATCAAATCAATAATCTAAGATCCTACCTCAAAAACTAGAAAAGAACAAACTAAACTCAAAGATAAGGAAGGAAATAAAATTAAGACAATCCCTGAAACTAATACAACATTGTATGTCAATAATACCTCAAATAAACCTCAATTAAAACAAAAAATGGAGATGTGGTACATATACACAATAAAATATTACTCAGCCATAAAAAAGATGAAATATTGCCATTTGCAACAATATGGATGGATCTTGAGATTATCATGATGAGTGAAATAAGTCAGACAGAAAAAGTCAAGAATCATATGACTTTACTCATATGTGGTATATAAAACTAAAAGCAAAAAATGAACAAGACAAACAAAATAATCATAGACATAGATAACAGTTTAGTGGTTACCAGAGGGTAAGAGGGGGAGGGGCGGAGATAGGGGAGGAAAACGGGGTCAAATATGTGGTGATAAAAGGAGAACTGACTTTAGGAGGTGAATACACAATGTGATATACAGATGATGTATTATAGAATTGTATACTTGAAATATATATAATTTTACTAACCAATGTCACCCCAATAAATTTAATTAAACATTTAAAATTTCTAAAAAATGGACATGGAGAAAATAAATTAAATCAAATGCTGGTTCCTAAAAAAAAATCAATAAAATGTATAAACCACAAGTAAGGCAGATTACAAACTACCAAAATTCAGCTAAAATAAAATAGGAAACCAAAATAGCCCTGTAACTACTAAATAAGTTGAATTTCTAATACAAAATTTCTCATAAAATTATCACCAGGCCCAGGTAATTCTACTAGACAATTCTAACAAACTTTTAAAAAATTAACACCAAGTTTACAGAATCTCTTCCAGAAAACAGAAAAGGAGAAAACATGTCTCAATTCATTTTCTGAAGATGGTATTACCCCAATACTAAAACCAGACAAAGACAATAAAAATAAATTACCTCAAAATAGAACCTATACCTAAATATAAAATATAAAACTACAAAATTCTTAGAAAAATTAAAAGAAAATAATTAAGATGCAGGGTTAGGAAAAATGTTCTAAGAGGTGATACCAAAAGCACAATCTAAAAAATAAAAACTGTTAAACTGGTCTGTGAAAGATCTTATTTAAAGGGAGAAAGATAAAGACTGGAAGAAAATAACTGCAAACCATATATCTGACAAAGGACTAGTATTTAGAATATATAAGAATACTACAATGAGCTATCACTACAAAATTACCAGTGCAGCTCAAAGTAAAAACAAAACAAAACACACACACACACACACACACACACACACACACACACAATGCTGGTAATGATGTGGGGATATAGGATGCCTCATACACTGCCGGTGGAAATGTAAAATGTTGCAACCACTTCAGAAAACAATTTGGCATATTCTTATAAAACTAAGCATGCAACTACCATACAGACCCCTCAACTGCACTCCTGGGCATTTATACCTAAGAAATGAAAACTTATGTTCACAAAAAAAGCATGCACACAAATGTTCATAGCTGCTTTAATCATAACAAAGAAAAACTAGAAACCAGATGTCCTTCAATAAGTGAATGGTTAAACAAAGTATGGTATTAATATAGCCATACCATGGAATATTACTCAATAAAAAAATAAACTACTGATACATACAATAATTTGGATGAATCTTCAGAGAATCATGCCAAATGAAAAAAAGCCAGTCTCAAGAGGTTACATATTATATGATTGCATTTATATAGCATTGTTAAAGCAGTAAAATTACTGAAATTAAGAACATATTAGTGACTGTCAGGAGTCATGGGTGAGGGTGGGAGAACTGAAGGGATAATGTGACTATAAAAGGGCTACATGAGGAACCACTGTGATGAAAGCAATGTTCTGTACCTTGAGTGTATCGCTATCAGTATTAATAACCTGATTGTGACAATATACTATAGTTTTATAATATGTTACTGCTAGAAATTGGGTAAAGAGCACATGGGATTTCTCTGTATGAGTTCTTAACAACTACAATTAAAGCTACAACTATCTCAAAATAAAAAGATGAATTAAAAAAATGGGATAACTCAAAAGAAAATTTTGGGAAGCAATTATAGCACTACAGGCATATTTTAGGAAAGAAAAAAGTTCTCAAATAAAAAAACCTCAGTTCCCACCTTAAGAAACAAGGAAAAGGATATCAACTTAAACCTAACATTAAGGAAAATAAGGAAATAAAAAAGATCAAAGTGAAATCAATGAAATAGAATATAGGAAAACAATACAGAAAAGCAATGAAAGCAAAAGTTGATTCTTCTGAAAATCAATACAATTGCTAAGCTTCTGTCCAGGATGATCAGAAAAAAAGAAAAGACAAATTACCAATATCAGGAACTAAAGAAGAGAAATCAATACTTAAGTTATAGACATTAAATATATGCCAATAAATTTGATAATGTGGGTTTCACAATTACTACTCACTTCAAAAGGAAAAGTAAACTTTATTCGGTCATAAATATTTCACTTACCTGAGTATTTGTAATTGGAAATGTAATTGGTATTAATATAGCAAATAATAAACCAAAAATTAAGGATACATTCGTATAGCACCTGTTCTCGTCCCAATAGCCAAGGTTTTTTGAACTGGATCAAAAGCTAATGCTGTGGGCTGATAAGGAAAACCATGCCGAACTGTCTGAAAGAGATCAAATAGTAAAAATAGTCATCAGGGAAATAAAAATTAAAATCACAAGATAACACTATTCAACCACTAGACCAATAACTTTATAATAAAAAAAAAACTACTAGTAAATGTTGTTGGTAGATGTAAAATGTCACAAGCACTTTGGAAAAAATGTCTTGTGGTTTCTTATAAAACTAAATATATATCTGTTTTATGACCTAGAAATTCCACTCATATATAAGTACCCAAGAAAATGAAGAACATATGTTCAACATATCATAATTAAAATAACAACTTTATACATAACAGCCTAGAAACAGCCCAGGTGTTCAACAAGAAAATCAAAAAACAAAACTGGTATACTCATACAATGGACTACTACTCAACAGTTAAAAAGATAAAACTACTGACAGATCTAGCAACATGGAAATTTTTCAAAAACATATACTAAGTAAAAGAAGAAATACCCAAAAGAGTGCATATAGTATTATTACATTTATAGTAAATTCTGAACAAGAAAAACTAAACTGTAGTAAAAGAAAATCAGGAAAGCATTTAACTTGAGCAGAACTGACTGGGAAGGAGTATGGAAGAATTTTATAGAGTGAAGGTAATATTGTATATTTTGATAGAAGTTTGGATTACACAGTACTTATATTGGTCAAAATTCATCAAACAGTACAATCAGTGCTTTCTCTGTATGTAAATTATAACTCAAAAAATAAAAAACATACCTATTTTAAATAAATAATGAACTCTAGTTAATGATATGCATACTGAAATTTTAAAATGTAAAGTGTACTGACACCTGCAACTTATTTCAAAATGCATCTAAAAAAGTAATATGGATGGATAAATGGATGATAAATACAGAAAAATGATAACTGTCAAATCTAGGTAATGTGTATGTGTGTGTGTGTGTGTGTGTGTGTGTGTGTGTACACTCACATACATACAAGAGTGTTCACAAAATAATTCTTTCAACTCCTCTGTATGTTTGAAAGTTTTCATAATAACACCATGGAAATAAAAAACATATAAGAGCTCATAATATCATGAAGTAGATAAGACTAATATGTGAAAAGAAGATATGCAATATTAGAAAGGAATTAATTTCAACATAAAATATGCTATAACTTTTCAAAGAAATAGAGGACCACACAGGTCAGAAAAGAGATTCTATATCTTGTTCAGTCAGATACTTAGAATTATTTTTTGATGGAAATATTTTTGTAATAAAATATTACATTTGTAAATGTTCAAAGATGAAAAGAAAGATAAACTATAGCATGTAGTTCATTAAAACTTATTCCCCAGAGAGAACACTGTAAGGAGTTCTGGATATTATGCAATATATAACTAAATCTGTAACCTGTTTTTTTTTTTTTTTACTCAACAGTGTATCATGGAAATATTTCCACATGCAAATATGTATAAAAATACTTCAAACTATTTAAAGGTTGCTGAGTTTCTTTTAGTATGAATGTACCATAATATGCTTAACTAACCAATTACTGTTCTATAATCTCCAAAGAATTCTCAACTAAATTGGTAAATAAAAAAATATCCAAAAAAAAATTTTTCTATTCCTGATTCTTTTCTAGGGTTATTTCCCTCTTGATTCTGAACTGTCTTCTTATTTAGACTTGTAAACATAACACTGTCAAGAGGAAGTCTTAATTTTCCTGCAGAGCAATGTGGGTAACAAAATCCAAATATCATTCCTCTCCAGAAAAACCCCAAAAGTGGTGGAAATACCTCTCAACTCATTCTATGAGGCCAGTGTTACCCTGATACTGAAAAGAGATGAAGATGTCCACAAGAAAAGAAAACTAAAAACCACTAATTCTCATTAATATAAGTATAAAAATCCTTAACAAAATACTAGCAAACTAATTCCAGCAACATTTAAAAAGGATATACACCATGACTTGGTGGATTTATCCTAGGAATGCAAAACAAGTTTAACATCAAAAAACTACTTAATGTAACATACCATATCAATAGAATATGGGACCAAAATCACATGACTATCTCAGTAGATGCAAAAAATTACTTCAGAAAATTCAACACCCATTTATGTTAAAAAGCATTCAACAAATGGAATTTTAAGAACTTCCTACATCTGATGATAAAGGGCATACAAAAAAAAATCTACAGCTAACATAGCAATTAATGAAAGAGTGCTTTCCCTCTAAGATCAGGAATGAGACAAGTCTGTTCTTGCCACTGCTTTTGTCCTGTGCAGGGCAATTCAGCAAGAAAAATAAATAAAGGACATTCAGATTAGAAAGGCTCAACCAGCTGTACTTCACAGATTACTGCTACCTCTTATGAATGTAATCTTTAATCTCTATAAAGAGTCTGTAATTCTGATTAGTTGTTTTACTTGATGTGTTCCCTGGTAATAATATTTAAATTGACATAACATTTTCAGAAAAATATAAGTACATATGAGTTTTCTTTATAAAGCCAGAAGATTTTTGGTACTTTTCTTTTCCTCTCATATGAATGGAAAAGAAAAGAAAATTTAAAAGTATGTCTCTCAAAGGAGAGATCCAAGATGGTGGAGTAGACAAACACTGTGTTTGCTCCTCTTATGGACACATTAAAAATACAACTAAATTATAGAAAAATCAACCTGGAGATTCATCTGAAGTCTGGCCGAACAGAAGTTTTATAACTAAGGCGATAAAGAAGCATTTTCCCTGTGTTGGGTCTTCCACCCATACAGCTGGCAAGCAGGTGCCATCTTTCATGCGGTGGGCCCTCCCCTGGTGCCCAGGGTCAACTCTGAATCTGAATTGTTCTGGTGAGCTCCACCCACTCCGTCCTGGTGACTCCTTACGATCCCACCCCACCCAATTCATCCAATGCTGAGTCACTTTCTCAGTGAGCAACCAGCCCTGCCTGCACTGCACTCTCTGAGACAACGATTAGGTGGCCACAGGCACCCTGTAGGAGGCAACTGGCCTCAGTGTGCTCTGAGACTTCTGCTGAATAGCTCCAGGCTTACCAGTGGCACCAAATAAGAATCTGCATTAACCTGGTGAACACAACTTGTTCCAGTCGACTGATTCCCCGAGGCCCTGCCTCACCCACCTCACATACCACAAGAGGCTTTATCAGTAATTGAACCTTATGGAAGCTGGCAGCTGGAAGCAGGCCTCAGAGTGCCCTGGCATTTTTGTGGAGCTATCGCAGGCCCCATGTTGGTGACAGTCATTCTTGGTTCACATTGTGGCCTCTCCCACATGCCTCCAGGTCCAGTACAGGGAGCAAACAACTGTGGATTGCTTTATAGCTTCTAAAACGTCATCCTAGGCTGGTCACAAGCAGTGGCTGACCTGGGCCTACACTGGAGCCCCCTCAAAAGGCCCCAGAACCAACATACTTGGAATTTGGCTTTAGACCACGGCAGAGGACCACGCAATTACCCCACAAGCAGCACATCAGAGGGTGGTCTCAGAGCCCACTGTGGAAAATCCCGCTCAGGGGATTAAAGTCTCCCACACAGCAGCCCTAGCCACTGACATGCCAATAGCAATCAAGGCTCAACTATAACAGAAGGCACATATATCCACACAAAGGACACTCCTGGAGCACCCAGCACAGGTGACCAGGGAGACCACACCACTGAGTCCCCCAAGGCACCTACTACATAAGGCCACCCTATCTCCAAAAAGCTAATAGTGAAAAAATATTTATACTCAGTGATAAACAATTAAAGGTCCTAACCATTAACATTTTTCCAAAATAAAGTATTCACCAACTAAGCTCTCAAATCCCATGTCAACACCTCACTCCTACATGAAATATTTGCTAAAATTCTAAGCCAACACCACAGTTCAGTATTTATTGTAAATTATTAAAGAATAATTATGGCCTTTTGGTCTCCCCAAATAAGTTTTCAGCTCCTTTGTAAGCAGGGACCATACCTTTAATTTGCCCCTTTCATTTAGCTCAGTGTTAAATAGGTTTTTTAAAGTTCATCAATATGATTTGAACATATAAGTAATATTTCCTTCTAAATGTATTCTCTTATATTCTTAAGAAAGATGAATAATTATAACCTAATATTTTGTAAGCATGGATTTTAAATCTTTAGAATAATTTTAAATCATCATATAATTATCTCTGGATTTGGAACCGCTGTCTCAAATTTCCATAGCAATGAAAGCACATTTGAAATTTTAAAAAAGTTCAATAGCTATCATTATCAGCCTTTTCCCTCTGAGCACTTATGTGATTACTGTAACCATACGCAATTGAATTATATAATTCTAAGGTATAAGAACAGAAAAAGCACCCACATTTCAATAATATTTTAATATGTATAATTATTTAATTGAACACATTATAGATATTAATGTCTCACTAAATCAAATGTAAAAGTGGGTTATTCTTTACTACCTAATTGTATTTTTTCCTACCACCTTATATTTCAAACCATTTGAGGTCAGAGATTCTGTTGTTTTAAGCTTAAGAGACTTATAGACATTCAAAAACCTACTGACTTTTTATCACAACAGTTTGACACATACAGTGAGTAACTATTAATTCTATAGTTCACACTGTTACTCTTACAAAAAATCTAAGTAATAATTGAGATAATGCATGTAAATATGCTTTATAAATTGAGCATACTACATAAACATAAATTTACAGTACTTAAACAGAAAAGTGTCCTTTAAAAATATAAGGGAATAAAGTTCAAATTAGATGCATTTACCTTCTCTAATAATATTCTCATTATCTCTCATACTATCGCCTTGTCTCAGAATATCATGTAAAACATACCTTCAAAAAAAACCCTCACATAATATACAAACACACCCAATTTTCACTACTGAAAAGTAGAGATATATGTATAAATGTGTACTTACAGAAATAACATAAATAGTAGCACACTAATAACATTAAGTAACCATGGATATACCCTAAATGGCATCCAATTCTATTATCTTCGTTATTCAATAAAGGACACAGAACTGAAGGACAGAATAGCCTCTAATGTGGTTAGATTGTTCTCTCTAAAGTATGTCCACTATTTTTATGTTTGTTTGTTTTCCATCCAGGAGTCATTTTCATCTTCTTAGGTGGTTTTACCTCCTGGCTTATATATTTTCTCTCTACTCTGAGTCCAAGTAACAACTTTATGTCTTCAATATCCTTACTTCAATCTATCATATACCTTGACTACCTTATTCTTCCCTCTCTTTCAACTCAACTGACAATCACCAATTAATATCATCAGCCTCAAATCAACACAGCCTCATCATCATACACTTCTAGACCGCTTTCAAGAACTCAAATTTGGCATTCTATTTACTCACAGCATCTTTTCCTATCATCATTTCCATTCCACTTAAACCTCCTATTTATCTGAAACCCTTTTTTCTTTCTGGCTAAACAAGCCTCTATTCCCAGCTTGGACATCTCAACATATTTCAACTTAATTCTGTATCATGTTTGCAACATTTATATACAACTTTTATTGAATCTATTTTATGTGTCTATATATCTATCAAACAATTTTCTGTGAACTTAAATCTTTTCTTATGGATATATAATAAAATTGAAAAATTATAGTCTTAAGAAAATAATTTGGCCCTGACATGAAATAAAAATCACTTTAAAAGAGAAGAAAATGAAAATTTTGTGAAGCAATATTATACATAGACAGAATGACCTGGAAGAATATTGTGCTAGGAGTAAAGAGACCTAGTTCAGGTGCCAGTTCTGTCGCTGACTATCTAACCTGGACACATTACTTAAATGCTCAATGTCATCTATAAAACACAGAGAATGAACTAAATTATTTTAAGTTCCTTTCCAATTCCATATTATATTCCTAATATGAATATCTGCATTCAAAATCATGGTAAACTTAGAGACACATGATAGACAGATAGGTTGTTTTGTATTTCTCACTAACAATATATTCCCTAAAAGAAACAAACAATGGACTTATATTTAGTGTTACATTCTGTGATTCAAAAGGACTAATTATCTAACTAATATGGTGTTAGACAATTAAAGATGGATTTGCTGTTTATTTAGGTTGATTCCCTAGTGAGCTACACACTTGCATTTCAAACAGTTCACTTAGCTACCTGGTGCTATTGTTATTTCCGTAAGTATAAATAGCCTTCAAGTATTTGAGGGCTACCTCTCTTCCTCAGATGGTACCTTCTTAAATCTCCAATAATAAGGAGAGTAGACATTTTGAGTCTCTATTACAAATAAAGACCTAAATTTACAATCTACTTGCAGAAACAGCATTTTGCTTCCTACCAAAGAAGTAAAGCAGAACTGATGTCTTTTTTTCATCTGCCTATTTACTGTTAGTTGCATAGAACTTGAAAATGACAGTTTTCCTCTTGCTACATTAAAATTAAACAATGAACACTGTATGCATACAATCATTGCCACCAAGACTGCTATTACCACCATTTGCTTACTATGTACAAGGTACGTAAAAAATACTTTACATTGGTTATTTCATTTAATTTTCATTTATTTCTATAGCTCCATAAGACAGATTATATCATTAGAGATGAAGAAATTGAGGCTTAGTAAGGTTAATCAACTTATCCAAGATCTCTAAACTAGTGAATAAACAGTTTGATTGATGGCTTTGGCAATGAGATATATGTGGCCTTTCAATACTCTAATCTTGTCTTATAATGAAAGAATGTAACATCCTGATTTGAAAAATATTAATTTAAAACCAGAACCAGAAATGGCTTTCAAAAGGATTATAAGAAATGTCAGAGCTTCAACTCATGATACACAATCAAGTTCAGCCATTGAGTGAAAGTAATCACAAAGACAATAACCAAACATTTCTGCTCCCAACTTCACTAACTGGTGTAAATGAGATCAAGTGATCCTTTTCTCATGTTTCAATCAAGAACATAATAAGGTAGTATCAAAGAAGGAGGAACAATTCTGATTGTTGAGCAACAGGTATGGAAATAAGGGCATTACAGACCAGCAGAAAGCTTTTTTACCATCTATTTCCCAGGGCCATTTCCGGAATAAGCTCTGTCATGTTAGATTAAGAAGAAACTAATCCATGCAATCCTTTACAGTCCTATGGCTTTATAATTCAAGGTACTTATAAAAATCTAAGTGTTAGTTTATTAATTTTACTGGAGTATGTAAAACAGTTTATTTTTTAAAATATTCCCTGTTTATGAATAGGAAGACTTAACATTGTTAAAATGGCCATTCTGCCCAAAGCAATCTACAGATTTAATGCAATACCCATCAAAATCCCACAATCATACTTTCGTGAACTAGATAAAAGAATTATTAGATTTACATGGAACCATAAAAGACCTCGAATTGCCAAAGCAATACTACATAAAAAGAATAAGACTGGTGGCATTACATTCCCTGACTTTAATTTATATTACAAAGCATCAAGAGTCAAAACAGCTTGGTACTGGCAGAAAAACAGAAATATAGACAAATGGAACAGAACTGAAAACCTGGAAATAAACCCACAAATTGATGGACAAATAATTTTCAATAAAGGAGCAAAAAGCATACAATGGGGAAAAGACAGCCTCTTTAGTAGGCACTGCTGGGAAAACTGGAAAAACATATGCAAAAGAATGAACCTGAGCTGTAAACTCTCTCCATATACAAAAATTAACTCAAAATGGATTAAAGACCTTCATATCAGATCTGGAACAATAAACTGTATAGAAGAAAACATCAGTACTAAACTTATAGACCTAGGACTCAAGGAAGACTTCATGAACCTGACCTCAAAGGCAAGGGAAGTAAAAGCAAAAATAAATGAATGGGACTATATCAAACTAAAAAGCTTCTGCACAGCATAAGAAACCATCAATAAGGCAAAGAGACAGCCAACTGAATGGGAGAAAATATTCGCAAATAACGCATCAGATAAGGGCCTAATATCTAAAATATATAAAGAACTAATAAGACTTAACAACAAAAAAACAAACAACCCAATTAAAAAGTGCGCAGAAGAACTAAACAGACGCTTCTCCCATGAAGAAATACAAATGGCCAGCAGACATATGAAAAAATGCTCATCCTCATTAGCTATCAGGGAAATGCAAATCAAAACCACAATGAGATACCACCTCACACCTGTGAGAATGGCTGTTATCAACAAGACAAGGAATAACAAGTGCTGGAGAGGATGTGGAGAAAAA
>PVJL010014414.1:0-28185 GCA_004026885.1 Lyroderma lyra | reverse complement strand
AACCTTCATCCTGACCAGCATAGAGACCCTGAGAGTACTCACAAGCTGAATAGCACAGAGACACTCAGCATACTTCAAATCTCAGCAGGACAAAACCCCAAGGAGACTTAAAGCCAGACCAGTACAGACAACCAGCCAACTTCCAACCTGACCAGGACAGGGAACTCTGGCAGACACTTAACCTGACAACACAGACACCCCAGCAGACATGGAACCTGACTAGCAAAAATACTCCATCAAACCCAAAACCAGATAGGCACAGTATGCCATCAGTCTTCCAACCTCACCAGCAGATAAATCAAAACACACCCTAACCTGACTAGGACAGTGTCCCCAGGCATACCTTTAAAACAAACAGCATGGAGACCTGAGGCAGACACTAAGTGAGAACACCACTGAAATATCAGAAGACTTTCAAATGCACACAAACCTTAGGAAGATCCTTAAACTGAATAATCCCAGGAACCCCTGAAAGACCCAAATTGACATATCATAGAGACCCCCAAAAGACTGCCAATTTTATCAACATAGTTACCCCCAGACGACCCCAAATCAATACAGCATAGAAACAGTAGGCAGACACCCAACCTGATAAGCACAGAGACCACAGGTTGACCTCAAACCTAAGCAGGCACAGAGACACTAGGCTGACCCTCATTCTGACCAGCTCCTTGACACCAAGAAGACCCCACATCTGAGCAGCAGAGAAACCCCAGCAGAAACACAACAGGACTAGCACAAAAACTCCAGCAGTACTCCATGTAGACCAGCAAAGAAACAACTGAAAGATCCCTAACCTGAACAGAACCCACACCCCAGCAGACCTGCAACCTGACCAGAAGAGAGTCCACAGGCAGAGAGCACTGGGACCAGTACAGAGACCCCAGCAAACCCTCAACCTGACCAGCACAGATTCCAAAGACTAACACCAATTCTGACCAACACAGACACCACTGCCAGAACTCCAAGTGGACCAGCACTGAGATCCCAAGTAGACCTCTAACTTGACCAGCAAGAAATCAGCAGCACAACCTCAACCAGGCGAGAAGAGTACCAGGAAGTTCTCCAACCTAAGCAGCAAAAAGATCAAACCAGACAATCCACCTGAGCAGCACACAGACCAGAGGACGATCCTTATCATTACTGGGCACACAGACGCCCAGAAGAACCCTGCCATGAGCAACACATAAACCCCTGGCAGACCCATAACCAGACTACCACAGAGACCCAAGAAAGACTCTCAACATGACTAGCCATAGAGAACTCAGACAGACACCCAAACTGACCACCACAGAAACCCAAGCTTGACCTTGAACATGAAAAGTGCAGTGACCCCATGCAGACCTCAAAACAACATCACAGAGACCCCAGGTAATCTTCAACCTCACCAGAACACCCCCCAGGCAATCCCTAAATTGACTGGGTACAAAGATGTTGAGTTGACCCCTAAAATGACCAACACAGAAACCCAGGCAGACTTGTAAACAGACCAGCACAGAGATGTGGAGCAAACCTCTAACCTCATGACAAGTGAGACCTCAAAAAAATCCCTAACCTGACCAGTGCAAAGACACCCAAAATACCCCAAATTAGAACGGAACAGAGAAAGCTAGCAGGACATCAAACCAATCAGCACAGAAACTCCTAGAAAATGTCAACCTAGAAGAATAGAGAACTCCAGTAAAACCCAAAACTAATTAGCAAAGAAATGCCTAGAAGACCTCAACCTGATCAGCACAGAGACACTGAGCAGATCTCAAACCTGCCCAAAATGGGAACCACCGACTGATCTGAACCTTACCAGAACAGAGACCTCCACCAACTTTTAACATGTCCAACAGAGACCTCAGGAAGAAAGTCAACATAACAAGTATAGGGACCCATGCAGACCTAGAACATAAGCAGGAAAGAGACCTCCAGAAGATGCTCAGCTTGAAAAGTACAGTATCCCACAGTACATTAACCTAAGCAGCATAAAGAACCCAGAAAACCTCTAAACACACCAGCACAGATACCCAAAGCAAACACCCTACATGACCAGGCACAAAGATCTTCAGTGCATCCTTATCCTAACCAGCACTGAGTACGCTGAAAGAAGCCTCAAGTGACCAACATAGAGACTTTGGGGAGACCCAAACACTGAGCATCCCAGAGCGCCCAAGCAAACCCCAATCTGACCGGAACAGAGCCTTCCAAGGTGACCAATACAGAAAACTGGGGCACACATGACACAAGCAGAGAGACACAAGCAGACACCAAACCTGACTGGGACCAACACCAGGCAAATTTCAAATGTGATTGGAAGCAGAGACCTCAGCAGAATGCCAATCTTCTCAGCACAGATATCCCTTACTGATCCCAACCTGACTAGAAGAGAGAGCACCCATTGACCTCAAACTAGAGCAAAACAGATACGTAGGCAGAAACTCAATATGTCAAGTCAGAAACCCATGCAGACCTGGAACCTGACCAGAAAAAAGACCCCCAGCATACACCTGAACTGACAAGCACAATAAACAAAAGTCCATTAACCTGATAAGAAGTATGACGTCTAGAAATCTCCAAGAAGACAAGCACAGAACCCCCAGAAACCCCTGACTTGACCAGGCAAAAAGATCTCCAGCACATCCCAATCCTAACAGAGAACCCTAATGGAACCCCCAAGTAACCAGCATAGAGACTCCTGGCAGATCCGCACCTAACCATTACAGAGAGATATAGTAGACCCCAAACCTGATCATCACAGGGAGTCCCACCAGACGCCCAACCTAACACAACAAAGCCCATAATACAGACCAGCATTGTGCCAAAAACAGAGACCTGAGGCACACATTAGACTACCAGAAAGAACAACAGACCCCAAACCTGACCAGGACAGATTTAAGGCAGATTCCAAATGTGACTGAAAACAAAGAGGTTCAGCAGACCTCTAAAGTGACCATCCCAGAGTCCCCAGGCAGACAACCTATTTTTCCAGCAGAGCAACCACATGCAGACCTCCAACCTGAACAGCATAGAGACCCCCAGAAGACCACTAAGCTGAATAGCTCAGAAACTCCCTGAAGACTCCTGAACTCACCAGCAAAGAGACCTTAAGCAGACTCAGAAATTGACAAGAACAGAGACCCACAGCCAACCTTCAAACTGTCCAGGACATAGTTCCCAGGCACACACTCAATATGACAAACACAGAGACTTCAAAGACCTGGAATCTGATGAGCAAAGACACCCCAAAAGTAGGCCCAGTACCCCATCTGCAACCAAACCTGACCATCAGAGATTTTAAAAGAGATCCCAATCTGACCAGTACTAAGACCCCAGGCATACCTTCAACATGATGACAATAGAGACCCAAACTAGACACTAAGTGTGACCACCACAGAGACCCCAGCAGACTTCCAAATACACCATCAGAGAAACCCCAGGCAGACTCCCACCCTCACAAGCACAAAGACCTCTGAGAGACCTAAATTGACACAGAGACCCCAGAAAGTTCAATTACCCAAAGCAGACCCAAAACCAAGCCAGTGCATTAACTCTAGACAGACAACCAACCTGACCAGCACAGAGGCCCTAGGCTGACACACACATGACCAACACAGATACCCCAGCAAACCTTCAACAGTACCTGCAAAGAAACACCTGACAGATCCCCAACCTGAAAAGCACACTGACCCAAGGACACTGCAATCAAACCAAAACAGTCCTCAGCCAGATATTCCTGTGACCAACAGGGATATCCTAGCAGACTTCAAACATGACCAGGACAAAGACCAAAGGCTACCTCCAAAACTCATTTAGCACAGAAATCCCCAGAAGACACCTACCATGACCAACACAAATTCCTCAGAAAGACACTCAATGTGACCAGCAGAGACCCCACGATGACCTTCAACCTGACAGGCACAGAGACCCCTGGACAATCCTGACCTGACTGGCAACACAAACCCCTAGGTTCCCTGTAACCTGGCCAACACAGAGATCAAGGCACACACTCAATGTGATGATCACAGAGACTCCAGCACACCTGGAATCTGTGAAGCAAAGAGACCCCTGCTGACCCCTAACCTGACCAGCACAGTACCCTACCATTTCCCCCAAACACCAGCAAAGTTCCAACTAGATTCCCAACCTACCAGTATAGAGACTCCCAGCAGGCCCCCAACCTGTACAGCAGAGAACCCAGGCAGACCTCAAACCTGAGCAGCACAGAGACTCCTAGCATACCTTTAACATGACCGGGCACAAAATTTTCAGGAAGACACGTAATCTGACCAGCACAAAGACCCCAGGCAAAGAGCCGTGTGACCAGCACAGAGACCCAAGGAGACGCTCAACCAGTTCTGCACATACACCCTAGACCACATTATATTGACTAACACAGACACCCCTGGAAGACCCTCAACCTGAGAAACACAGAGACCCCTAATAGACCTCTAACCTTACCAGCAAGAAGCCACCAGAAGAACCCCAACCTGACCAGAAGAGTACCCAGAAGAGAAACCTGAGCACCAGAAAGATCAAACCAGACCTCAAACCTGACTACATCAGAAAACTGAGGCAAACCCTTATCATTACTGGGCACACAGACAACCAGACGACCCCAGACATGACCGTACATAAACCTCTGACAGGCCCATAACAAGACTGGCACTGAGATCCAACGCAGACTCTCAACATGCCCAGGCACATAAATACTCATATGACCCTTAAGCTGAGCCGCACAGGGACCCAAAGCAGACCCCCAACGTGACAAGCACAGAGTTATCAGGCAGACTTTAAAACTGAGCAGCACAGAGACCCCAGGCAACCTCCAACTGCATCAGCACAGACACCAAACACAAACCTCCACCTAACTGGGTACAAACACTTTTCAGCAGGCAGTCAAACTGTCTATCATAGAAAGCTCATGTAGGCCTCAACACTGACCAGCACAAAGATCCCAGGGAATCTCCAACCTTACCAGCCCAGAGACCCAACGTGAACCCTCACCTGATTGGGTACAAAGCTTTTGAGCAGATAGTCAAACTGATTAGCACAGAAAGGCCACGAAGACCTCAAAATTGACAAGTACAGACACCCCAGGCACCACACTCACCACCACAGAGACCACAGAGAGATACCCAACCTGATGGGCACAAAAACTACCAGAAGACCTTGAATGTAACCAGAACAAAGTACCTGACCAACATGTCAAAATAATCAACACAGAAACTTCCACTTGACCTCAACCTTGCCAGTACAGAGACCCTAAGCAGAATCCAAACCTGCCCAGCACAGAGACTGCAGACTGATCCCAACCTGACCAGAATAGAGATCCGCAGCCGACCTCAAACTTGACCAACACAAATACCTCAGGAAGGAACTCAACATGACAAGCAGAGGGACACATGCAGAACTAAAACCTGACAGAAAAAGTGACCCTCAACACACACCCAACTGGACAAGTAGAGTACCCAACTGTACATTAAATGGAGCGGCTTAGAGAACCCAGCAAATCTCCAAAGAGACCAGCACAGATACCCAAAGCAGACCCCAAACCTCACCATGCACAAACATCTCCAGCACATCCCCAACCTAACCAGCACAGGGAACCCAGACAGAACCCAAATGACCAACATAGAGACTCTGGGCAGAACCTCACCCTGAACATCACAGATACCCGCAGCAGACCCTGAAACTGACCATCACAGAGAGTTCGAGCAGACACCAATCTAACCAGAAGAGAGACCCCATGCACAATCGAGACAAGAAGAGACACCCCAGCAGACCCTAAACTTGACCAGAACAGACCACAGTTAGATTCCAAATGTGATTGGGAATATAGAACCCAGCAGAACTCCAAGCTATCAAACACAGAAACCCCAAACTGATTCAGAACACAGACTACCCACCAAACTCAATCTCGAAAAACACGGAGAACTCAGGCAGAAATTCAACATGAAAAACACAGAATCCCCTGCAGACCTGGAACCTCACCAGGAAAAAGACCTTTAACAGTCACCCAATATCTCAAGAAGAGTAACAAGCAGTCCATTCACCTGACCAGCAGAGAGACCTCAGAAAATCTCCAAACAAACCAGCACAGATACCCAAAGCAGAATTCCATCCTGACCAGAAAAAAAGATCTCCAGCTCATCCCCATCCTCACCAGAACAGAGAACCATGACAGAATACCCAAATGACCAGCATAGAGACTCCTCACAGACCTGCAACCTGAATATCACAAGGAGTTTCAGGAGACCCTGAACCTAACCATCACAGAGAGCCACAGCAGACCCCCAACGTTACCAGAAAACATCCCCCTATGCAAACCTCCAATGTGCAGAATATAGTCCTCAGACACAAACGAGACCAGCAGAAAAAAAAAAAAAACTGGATTCTCCGAACCTCAGCGACAGAATACAGAAAGATTCCAAATGTGACTGAAAACAGAGACCTCCAGCAGACCCCTACCATGACCAGCACAGAATCCCCAAGCAGACATCCTATCTGATCATCAGCAAAACACTATGAAGTCCTTCATCATAACTAGCACAGAAACCCCCACAAGACTTCTTAGCTGAATAGCTCAGAAACCCCCAAGAGACTCCAAAGCTCAGCAGCAAAGAGGATACCAGCAGACTCAAATCCTGACAAGCAGAGATAATCACAGTCAACCACCAACATGACCAGGACAGACCACCAGCAGAACTGGAACTTGACCAGCAAAGAGACCTTCAACAGACACACAACATTATAGACACAATGCCCCATCAGTTCCCAAATGTGACTAGCAGAGTGATCAAAACCAACCCTAACCTGACCAGCACTGTGTCCCCAGGCATACCTTCAACATCACCAGCATAAAGACCCAAGACAGACATTAAATGTGACCATCCCAGAAACACCAGCAGACTTTCAAATTCACAAGCACAGAGACCCCAGCCTGAACCTAACCCTGATAAGCACAGAGAACCCTGAAGTATCCAAATTGGCATGTTGTAGGGACTCCCTAAGAACTGACTACTTGACAAACACAACTACCCACAGTAGACCCCAAATCAGGCCTGCACAGAGACCCTAGGAAGACACCCATTCTGACCAGCACTGAGATCGCAGGCTGACTCTCATTCTGACTAGAGCACAGACTCCTGGAAGACCCCTAAGGTGACCAGCACAGAAAGCCCAGGCATAAACAAAGCATGACCAGCACAGAAACCCCAAAAGACCCCAAATGGACCAGAAAAAACAATTGGAAGAACCCAAACCTGAACATCTCATCGACCTCCAGAACTGTAACCTTAGCAAAATTAAGTTCCCAGACAGATATACTTGTATCCAGCCAGAAAACAAAGTGGACTTCAAACATGACCAGGACAGAAACCACCCCCAAACCTCACTGAGCACAGAGATCCTCAGCAGGACCCTAACCTGACCTGCACAAAGTCCCCAGGTAGACACCAAATCTGACAAGCACAGAGACCCTGAGATGATCTCCAAACTGACTAAAAGTAAGACCCCTGGCCGAGGCCCACCTGACTGGGAACACAGACTCCTAGCCTTTCTGTAACTGGCCAGCACAGAAATCAAGGCACAAACTCACCGTGAGGATCACAGAGACTCCAGCAGACCTGGAACCTGAAAATCAGAGCCCCCTATTGACTTACAACTCATCCATCACAGCACCCTACCACTTCCCCAACAATACCAGAAGAGATCCAAACAGACCAACACAACCAGTACAGAGATTCCAAACTGACACCCAACATATGCAGCAGAGACCACAGGGAGATCTCCAAGCTGAGCAGCACAAGAACCACTGGCATACCCTCAACATGTCAAGGCACATAAATCCCAGGATGACCTCTAATCTTACCATTATAAAGACCTGTGGCAGACCCCAAACTTGACCATCACAGAGACCCCCAGCATACCCCAATTGACCAGCACAGACTCCCCAGAAGAACACCAATTCTAACTTGTAACAACATGCCAGGCAGACCCCTAACCTGACAAGAACAGAAATGTCTAGAAGACTTTTGACCTGAGCAATGAGAAATCACCAGAAGAACCCCAACCTGACCAGGGAGTACCCAGATGATTTTCAAGTTGAGCACCATGAAGATCAAACCAGACCTACAACCTTACCGGCGCAGTCTGCACAGGCAGACCCTTAGCATTACTGGGCACACAGACACGCAGAAGACTCAGGACATGACTCGTATATGTACCCCTGGCAGGCCCAGGAGCAGAACAACATAGAGACCCAAGGCGAACTCTCAAAATTACCGGGCATATAAATTCCAGTATGGCCGCTAACCTAACCAGCTCAGAGACCCAAGGCAGACCCATTATATGACAAGAAGACACCCCAAGCAGACCTCAAAACTGACCAGCACAAAGATCCAAGTCAATCTCCAACTTCACCAGCACAGAGAGCTATGATAAACCCCCAAGCTGACTGGATAAAATAAAAAACCCTCAGCAGACAGCTGAACTGACCAGCACAGAATATTCATGAAGACCTCAACACTGACCAGTGTAGACACCCTAGTTCAATCTCCAAACTCATGACAACAGAGACCCCAGGAAGATCCCCAACCTGACCAGCACAAAGTGCACCAGAAGGACCCAAACTTAACCAGAACAGAGAACCCCAACAGGACCTCAAACCAATCAGCAAATAAATTCTCAGAAGTCCTCAAACTGACCAGTAAAGATACCATGAGCAGAAACCAAACCTGTTTAGCACAGAGACCCCTGACTGATCTCAACTTGACCAGAACAGAGACCCACAACCAACTTCAAAGTTGTCCAACACAGAGACCCCAGGAAAAAAATCAACATGACTAGTACAGGTACACATGCAGACCTGGAATCTGACTAGGATATTGATCCCCAGAAGACACCCAACTGGACAAGTAAAGTACCCAATGACATATTCACCTGAGTAGCCAAGAGAACCCAGTAATTCTCCAAACAGATAACAACAGATTCCAAAGAATACCCTGCACTTGCAGGCACAAAGATCTACAAAACATCCCAATTTTAACCAGCACAGAGAACCCAGACAGAAACTTCAAATAACCAGCATAAAAACAAGGTTAAGACCCCCAGCCTAAATATCACATGGAGACTCAGCGGACCCTACAACTGTCTATCACAGAGAGCCCCAGCAAACCTCAATCTGACCAGAAGAGAGGGCACAAAGCAGTCCCATAATGTGACCAGAGCAGAGAACCAAGGAACACCTGAGACCAGCAAAGAGACACCAGCTAACCTCGAACTTGACCAAGATAGACCTCAGTCAGATTCCAAATGTGACTGAAAACAGAGACCCATAACTTACCCAGCACAGAATCCCTAGTTAGACAACGAATCTAACCATTACAGAGAACCGATGCAGACATCCAACCTGATCAGCAGAGAGATCCCCAGAAGACCTCTAAGATGAATAGCTTAGAAACTCCCAGAATTCCCCAGAACTCACCGGCAAAGAGACCCCCAACAGACTTAAAATATGATCAGCACAGAGACCATCAGCTAACCTCCAAGCTGACCAGGACACTCAATATGAAAAGCCCAGAGAACCAGCAGACCTGGAACCTGGCAGGCAAAGACATCCCCCAGAAGACTCCAGACCTGATAGCATAGTACACCATCAGTAACCAAACATGACCAGCAGAGAGTTCAATTGAGACCCCAACCTGACCAGCAATGTGTTCCCAGGGATACCTTCAACATGACAAGCATAGAGACCTGAACAAAACACTAAGTGAGATCATCACAGAGACACCAGCAGACTTCTAAATTCACCAGCAATGAGACCCCAAGCAGACCCCCATCCTAAGAAGCATAAAGACTTCTGAAATACCCAAACTGATATATCATAAAGACCCCAGGAAGATCACCAACATTACCAATACAATTACCCCCAGCAGACTCCAATAAGGCCAGCACAGAGACTTTATGCAGACAGCAACTCTGACCAGCACAGAGACGCCAGTCAGACTCTAATCCTGACCAGCACACAGAGTCCCTGCAGACTTCCATTCTGACCAGCACAGAGATTCCAGGCAGAAATACAACAAGACCAGCACAGATAGGACACCAGAACCCCAACTGGACCAGCAAAAGACACCTGACAGACCTCCAACGTGAAGAGAACCCAGACTCCAAGCAGACTGCAACCTAACCAAAACCGAGTCTCCAGATAGATGTTGCTGTGACTAGCAAGGAGATTCAAGCAGACTTTAAATATGACCAGGAGAGTGACCAAAGGCGACCCCCAAAACTCATTGAGCTCAGAAATTCCCAGAAGACATCTATCCTGGCCAGTACAATGTCCTCAGGAAAATGCCCAGTCTGATCACCAGAAAGACCTCGAGATAACCTCCAACCTGACTAGCACATAGACCGCTTGCCAATTTCCATGTGACTAGAAACATAAACCTTTAGCTTCTCTGTAACCTTGCTAGCAGAGATCAAGGCACAACAAACTCAATGTGATGATCAGAGACTCCAGCAGACCTGGAACCTGAGAAGAAAAGTGACCACTGCTGACCTCCAACCTGAGCAGCAGAGTACCACATCATTCCCCAACAACACCAGCAGAGATCCAACCAGACCACCAACCTGATCAGGATAGTCTCAGCATACTCCCAACATGTGCAGCAGAGGATCCAGGCAGACCTGCAACCTGAGCAGCACAGACTCTCAGAATATCGCGAGGGTGACCAGGCCCATAAATCTCAGTTTGACTTCTATACTATACAGATGATCACAGAGATTCCTAGCTGACACCCAAACTGACAAACAGAGAGACCCCAAGAAGACCTCAAAACTGACCAGCACAGAGACCCCAGGCAATCTCAAACCACGCCAGCACAGAGACCCAATATTAACCCCCACCTGATTGGGTACAAACACTTTCAGCAGACAGCCAAACTGACCAGCATAGAAACCCCTTGCCAGATATCAACACTGACCAGCACAGAGACACCAGAGAATCTCCAACCTCACCAGCCCAGAGACCCAATGCAAACTGTCATGAGACTGGGTACAAAGATTTTGAGCAGGCATCCAAACTGAGCAGCAAAGAAATCCCATGCAGACTGTAACACTTACCAGAACAGAGACCGCAGGCAGACCTCCAAACTGATGACCACAGAGACCCTAGGAAGACCCCCAACCTGACGAGCACAAAGTCCACCAGAAGACCCCGAATATAATCAGAACAGAGAATTCCAGAAGGACGTAATACTAATCAACACAGAATCTCGCAGAAGACTTGAACTTGACCAGTACAGAGATCCTGAGCAGAACCCAAACCTGTCCAGTACAGAGAACCCCAAATGATCCCAACCTGAACAAAAGCGAAACCATCAATCAACCACGAACTTGATCAACACAGAGATCTCAGGAAGAAAACATGGCAAGCAGAGGGACCTGTGGAGAATTGAAACCTGAACAAGAAAGTGACCCAAAGAAGACAACCAACCAAATGAGTAGAGTACACAACAGTACGTTAACCTGAGTTGCTGAGAGTACCCAGAAAATCTTTAAACAGATCAGCACAGACTCCCAAAGCAGAACACGACCCTGACCAGGTACAAACATCTCTAGCACATCCCCATCCTAACAAGCACAGAGCCCCCAGACAGAACCCCCAAATGACCAATATAGAGGCTCCTGGCAGGCCCACAACCTGACCATCACATAGAGATTCAGCAGACCCCAAGCCTGACAATCACTGGAAGCCCCAGCTGACCTTCAAACTGAAAAGAACAGAGCCATAATGACAACCTTCACCTTGAACAGAAGGCACACACCAGACTACTGGAAAGACACCAGCAGATGCTGAACTTGACCATAACAGATCTCAGGCAGATTCCAAATGTGATAGAAAACAGAGACCTCCAGCACAACCCTAAAGCATTTAGCACAGATACCCTGGCAGACCTGCAAGCTGACTAACATAGAGAGTTCCACAAAACCCCTAAGCTGAATAGTTCAGAAACTCCCAGCAGTTCCCAGAACTCACCAGCAAAGAGACTTTCAGCAGACCTAAATCCTGACCAGTCCAGAGACCAAGAGCCAACCTCCAAACTGACCGGGACGAAGACACTAGGAACACACCCAACATGCCAAGCACAGAGACCCCAGCAGATCTGGATCCTGATAGGCAAAGACACCCTCAGAAGACCCAAGATCTGCTAGGCACAGTACCCCATCAGTACCTGACCAGAAGAGAGTTCAAAAAGTTCCCAACCTGATCAGCAATATGTCCCCAGGGATACCTTCAACATGACAAGCATAGCGAGTCAGACACTAAGTGTGACCACAACAGAGACACCAGAAAACTTCCAAATTCACCAGCAGAAAGTCCTCAGAGTGACCCTAACCTGACAAGCACAAAGATCACAAAAATACCCAAATTGACATGCCATAAAGACCCTAGGAAAACCACCAACATTACCAACATAAATGCCCCCAGCAGACTCCAAACCAGGCCAGCACAGAGATGTTAGGCAGACACCCACGCTGACCAGCACAGAAACCCCAGGCTGACTCGAATCCTGACCAGCAAACACTCACTGCAGACTCCCAATCTGATCAGCACAGAGATCCCAAGCAGAAAAACAATATGACCAGCACAGATACCCCAGCAGATCCTCTATAGGACCTGCAAAAAACACCTGACAGATCCCCAACCTGAAGAGTACACAGACCCCAAGCAGGCCGCAAGCTAACCAAAACCAAATCCCCAGGCAGATATCACTGCGACCAGCATGGAAATCTAAGCAGATTTCAAACATGACCAGGACAGAGCACAAAGGCTACCCAAAAACTCATTGAGCACGAAATCCCCAGAAGACACCTTTCCTGGCCAGCACAAATTACTCAGGAAGACACCCAATTTGATCAGCAGAGAGACCCTGAGATGACCTCCAACCTGATTAACAGAAAGACCCCTGAGTGAATCCCAACTGACTGGGAACACAGACCCCTAGCCTCTCTGTGACCTGGCCAGCAGAAAGATCAAAGCACTGGTAGACCACCAATGTAATGACCACAAGGTACCCAGTAAGGTCCCTAAACTAACCAGCACAAAGACCTACAGAAGATTCTGAACCTGACCAGATCAGAGGACCCCAGCAAGATACCTAACAAATCAGCACAGGAGCCCCCAGAAAACCTCAGCCTGACCAGCATAAAGACCAAATGCAGACCCTCAACATGAGAAGACAGACCCTAGGTAGACCTCAATAATGTCTAGCACAGTGACCCCAGGTAAACCTCCAATCTTACAACCACAGAGATCCCAGGAAGACCCCCAACATGACCAGCTTAAAGTCCCATAGAAGACCCCAAATCTGACCAGAAAAGAGAACCTCAGAAGGACACCAAACTAATCTGCACAGAAACTCCCAGAAGACCTCAACTTGACCAGAACAGACACACCGAGCAGAACCCCAACCTATCCATTACAGTAGCCTCCAACAGATCTCAAACTTATAAAAACAGAGATCCCTCACAAACCTCAAACTTGACCAACACAGAGACCTCGGGCAGAATATCAACAAGACAATTACAATGAATCCTGCAGACCTGGCACCTTCCCATGAAAAGGATCCCCAGCAGACACTGAACATGGCAAGCACAGTACTCAGCAGTCGATTAACCTGAGCAGAAGAGAGACCCCAGAAAGTCTTCAAACAGATTAACAAACATAGTCCATGCAGACCCTTAACCTGACCAGACAAGAAGATTTACAGCACATTCCCAACCTAACCAACACAGAACAATGACAGAGTCTCTAAATATCTAACACAGGGACTTTTGGCAGAACCCCCACCTGACCATCACAGAGCCCCAGCAGTATGTGAACCTGACAACACAGACAGCTCCAGCATAATTCCAACCTGACCAGAAAAGAGCGCCCAATGAAGACCTTCAACGTGACCAGTACACAGAACCCAGGCACATTTGCGACCAGCAGAGAGTCCCCAGGAGATCCCAAAATTTACCATGAACAACACCAGGCAGATTCCAAATGTTACTTGGAACAAAGAATTCCAGTAGAACCACAACCTGCCCAGCACAGTCACCCCAACTGACCCTAACCTTACCAGAACTGAGAACCACTCATTGACCTCAAAAGACCAAAATGAGCCCTCATGCAAAAACTCAGCATGGCAAGCACAGGGATGCCAGCAGATCACCAATTGGACCAGCAAAAAAACACCTGACAGTTCCCAAACTGAAAAGAACACAGACCTTGAGCAGACCTGCAACCTGATCAAAACAGATTTTCCAGGTAGATATCCCTGTGTCCAGCACAGAGACCCAAGAAAACCTCAAGCATGACCTGCACATAGACCAAAAGCAGTTCCCCAAACTCACTGAGCACAAAGATCCTCAAAAGACCCCTAAACTGACCAGCACTAATTACCCAGGCAGATACTCAATGTGACCAGCACAGCGAGCTTGAGATGACCTCCATTATAACTATCATAGAGAACCCTGACAGATTACTACCTGACTGAAAATACAGATCCATAGCCTCCCTGTTACTGACCATCACAGAAATTAAGGCACACAATCAAGGTTACAGAGACTCCAGCAGACCTGGAACATAAAAAGCAAAGATAACCCTGTTGACCATGAAACTTATTGCAGAGTACCCGACCATTTTCTCAACAACACCAGCAGAGATCCAACCAGACCCCAAACCTGACTAGTACATAAAATCCCAGCAGATCTCCAACATGTGCAGCAAAGACCTCAGGCAGACCACCAACTGAGCAGTACAGACATACTCTTAACATGACCGGGAACAAAAAGCCCCATATGACCCCTAACCTGACCATCACAGTGATCCTTCTCAGACCCACAACATGACCAGCCAGCACAGAAACCCCTAAAAAACTTCAAACCTGACCAGCACAGATTTCCTCGACAACCACCAATTCTGATGAGAATAGACACCTATGGAGGACCCCCAACTTGACCAGCCAGAGATCCTAGTATACCTCTAAACTGACCAACAAGAAATCACTAGCAGGTCCCCAATTCTCAGGTCCTGCAAACTGAGAAGCAGGAAGATCAAACCCGACTTTCAACTTGACCAACACACAGACCCCAGGGAGACCTTTATCATTACTCAGCACACAAGCACCCAGAGGACCCCTAAAATGACAAGCACATAAACCCCTGGGCCACCCATAACCATACCAGCAAATAGACCCAAAGCAGACTTTCAATGTGACCAACCACAGAGAACTCACGAAGACACCAACCTTGAGTATCACAGAGAAACAAGGCAGATCCCCAACAGGACAAGTATGGAGACCACATACAGACTTTAAAATTGATCAGCACAGAGACCCAGGTAATCTCCAATCTTACCAGCACAGAAACCCCAGATAAATCTCCAACTTGACTGTGTACAAAGACCCTGAGAATACCCCCATACTGACCAGCAGAGAAACCACAGGTGAAACTGTCTAGCACAGAGATCTCTGGCTGACCTCCAATCTTACCACCACAGCAACCCTAGGAATACCCCGAACCTGACCAGAGCAAAGACCCCCAGAAGACCCCAAACTTAATAGAAACAGAGAGCTCCTGCAGTATGTCTAACTAATCAGCACAGAAACCACCAGAAGACCGCAACTGGGCCAGAAAAAAGACTTTGAGGAAAATCACAACCTGTTCAGCACAGAGATGCCTCACTGATCCCAACCTGACCAAAACAAAGACTCCCCATGAACCTCAAATTGACCAACACAAAGACTATAGGCAGAAACACAACATGACAAATAAGCACTGGAAAGCCTTCAGACCTGAAATCTGACCAGGAAAGAAACCCCCAACAGAGGCCTAACCTGACAAGCAAAGTACCCAGCAGTATATTAACCTGACCAGCAGAATGCCTCAAGTACATCTCCCAACATCAGGACAGATATGCCAAGTACACCTCCAACTTGATCTGGCACAAAGATCTCCAACACATTTCCATTCTAAACAGCAACGAGAAACCTGAGAGAATGACAAAATGACCACCATTCAAACACCTGGCAGACCCCCAACCTGAATATCTCAGAGAGGCCCAGCTGACCCTGAAATTGCCCATCCAAGACAGTCCAAGCAGACACACAACCAAACAAGAATAGAGCCCCCAATGCTGACCTCCAACATGAACAGAACAAAAACCCCAGGCACACACAACACCAGCAAAAAGACACAAGCAAACCCCAAAACTGAGCAGGACAGATCCCAGGCAGATTCCAAATGTGACTGGGAACAGAGACCCTCAGAAGACCACTAACCTTATCATCAAAAAACACCAGCACTACAGCAACCTGACTAGAAGAGTACACAGAAGTCAATCAACCTGAGCAGCAGGAAGACATCCAACATGATCAACACAGAAACCCTAGGCAGACCATTATTATTAGTTGGCACACAGACACCCTGAAGGCCTATAACCAGACATGACCAGCACAAAAAACCCTGGCAGGCCTATAACCAAACCAGCAAAGGGACTCAAGGCACACACTCACCATGACTAGGCACAAAAATCTCAGGCAGATACCCAACCAGACCAGCACAGAGACCCAAGGCAAAGACCAACCTCATCAGCACAAAGACCCTAGGTAAAAGCCCAAACTGGCTGCGCACAAAGGCCCTACACAGAATTCCAAACTGACCAGCACAGAAACCTCAAACATTCCTGAAAATAGTCCAACATGGAGACCCCAGCCTGACCTCTAAGAACATGACCACAGATACTCTAGAAAGATCCCAAAACAGATCAGCGTAAAAACCCATAGAAGTTCTCAAACCTGACCAGAACAGAGAACCTCAGCTTGATGCCAAACTAATCAGCACAGACAACCCCAGAATATCTCATCCACACCAGAACAGAGACACTGAGCAGAACTCCAGCACAGAGACACCCGAATGATGCCAACTGTTGTTGTTTATCCAGAATTTATCCCTTTTTATTGCTGAATAGCAGTCTATCGTATGGATTTGTTTATTCATCTGTTGATAGACATTTGGGTTGTTTACAATTTTTGGCTATTATAAATAAAACTACTTAAAACATTCTTGTAAAAAAAAAAAGAAAAAGAGAGACACCTCACTGACCTTAACTTGGACCAACATGAAGACTTCAGGCATAAGCTAAACATGAAGAGCACAGGGAACCCTGCAGATCTGGAACCTGACCAGGAATGAGAACCCAAACAGACACCCAACATGACAAGGATAGTACCCAGCAGACCATTAACCTGGACAGCAAAAATTCCCCAAGAAATCTCCAACCACCAGCACAAGAACTCCAAGCAGGTCCCCTATCTGACCAGACACAAAGATCTTCAGCACATCCCCATTCTAATCAGCACAGAGAACCCTGACAGAACCCATAAATTACCATCACATAAACTTCTTTCAGACTCCCAACCTGACCATCAAAGAGAGCCTGTGCAGACAGCAAAGCTCACCAGAACAGAGCCCCCAATGCAGATATGCAAAGTGACAGGAACAGAGAACCCAAGCACACCCAAGACCAGCAGAGATCCTCACAGACCCCAAACCTGATCAGGATGGACCCAAGGCAGATTCCAAATGTGACTGAGAAATGAGACCCAAAGAAGACCCATAACTTGACCACAAAGAGTCCCCAGGCAGACAACTAATCTGCACAGAGACATGATACAGATCTCCAACCTAACCAGCATAGACATGCTCAGAAGACCTCCAAGCTGAATAATAGAGACCTCCAGTAGACCCCAAAACTCACCGGCACAGAGACCCCCAGCAAACTCAAATCCTGACCAGCACAGAGGCCCCAGCCAAATTATAACCTGACCAGGAGAGACACCCCAGGCCAACAATCAACATGACAAGCACAGAGACACCAGAAGACTGGAACGTGATGAGCAAAGAAACCCCCAGCAGACTCTCAACTTGATAGGCACAGTACTCCATTAGTTACCCAACCAAACAGCACAGAAATCAAAACAGACCCCAATCTTACAAGCACAGTATTTCCAGGCATACCTTCAACACCATCAGCATAGAGACTCAAGGCAAACACGAATTGTGACCACCACATCGACACCACATTTCCAAACACCAGCACTGAAACCCCAGGCAGACCCCCAAACTGAATAAGCACAGAGACCCCATTCAAACCTTCCACCTGACAAGTACAGAGACCCTTGAAAGACCCAAATTGACATGTCATTGAGACCCCAGAAAAACCACCAACCTTACCAACACAACTACCTCCAGAAGACACCAAACCAGGCTAGCACAGAGATCCCAGTCAGACACCCAACCTGACCAGCACAAAGACCTCAGTCAGACTTCAAACCTGATCAGGTACAGAGTTATCAGGCTGACCCCATCCTTCCCAGCACATCCTGCCTGGCAGAACCCTGATTTGACCAGCAAAGAGACCCCAGGGAGAAACACAATATGACCAGCACGACAAAAGAACCTCCAACTGGACCAACAAAGGAACACCTGACAGTTCCCCCATGTGAACATCACACAGACCTCCAACACACCTGCTACCTGACCAAAACTGAGTCCCCAGGCAGATATCACTGTGACCAGCACAGAGACTCAAGCAGAGCCAAAAATGATGAGGATAGATATCAAAGGCTAACCCCAAACCTTGCAGAACACAGAGATCCCCAGAAAACTCTTAACCTGACCAGTACTAAGTCCCCAGGCTGACCTTCATCTGACCAACACAGAGACCTTGAGATGACCTCCAGGGAGTTCCCTGATGGTGTAGTGTCTTAAGGCTTCGGCGCTGGCGCTGTCAGCGCTGCGGCCTGGGTTCGATTCCCAGTCAGGGAGCTACCCACATACCAAAAAGCATAAAAAAAAAGAGAGATGACCTCCAACATGATAGCACATAGATCCCAGGCCAATTTTCAACTCAGCGGGAACTTAGACCCCTAGCCTCCCTGTGACCTGACCAGCAGAGATCAAGGCAGACTCTCAACGTGATGATCACAAAGACTCCAGTAGATCTGAAACATGAAAAGCAAAGTGGCACCTGCTGACCCCCAACCTGAGCAGCAGAGTACCATACCATTTTTCCAACAACACCAGCAGAGATCCAACCAGACTGCCAACCTGACCAGCACAAAAACTTCAGACAGACACTTAACATGACCAGCACAGACAGTAAAACAGACATGGCCTTGACCAGCAAAGATGACCCCAGCAGACAAGCAACATGAACAGCAAATAATCCAAGCTCTTTTTCAACCTGACCGGCAGAGTGATTCAACAAGACCACCACCTTGATCAATGCAGTTACCCCTGGTAGATAACCATAGTGATGTTAAGTAATGAAGTATATAGCACATTTTCTAGGGCGATTTCAGAAAATCTATTGTCTGCTCTCATAAAGGCTGATTCAGTTTCACAAAATGTAATTCCAGCTTGACGTTAATAAGCTCAATTAACAGGCACTGTCAGTTCTGTTTTCTTTCTCATGATATCACAGCACCTGAACTTTTCCACATCCCTCTCACCCTACTGCATAACATTCAACATCAACAGGCAAATAAATCTTTTCAGGAAGTGAGTGATCTACACAGGAAGATTCAGAAGCTTGCTCCATGTTCTCTGGGGAAAACACATCAGACCACAGGTTTATGCATGACAATCATTGACAGAAAGTTAGGTTATTACCAGGAAGTCACAGAAATGGATTGGTACAACTCAAGTGACTAGTAGCACTAAGCCCTGCAAGCACACACATCTTAGAAGCTTGGGGGTTTTATCTGCAGTGCTACCCATGTCTGGCCTTAAAGGACTGCAGCATCTTTTTGAATGTTTACTTATTCCAGATACAAAATATTTTTTTAATTCATTTTTATTTTTAGACTTATTGGGGTGACATCTGTTAACAAGGATTACATAGGTTTCAGGCATACAATTCTACAGTGCATTGTCAACTTGATGTATAATAAGTTCACCACCTAATGTGACTTCTCTTTCCATCACCTCATATTTAGCTTCCCCCCTCCTCTCCCACCCCCTCCCCTTTCTCCCCTCCCTAACCCACTCATCCCCAAATAAACATTAAACTATTGATTGTGTCCATGGGTTATTTGTTTGTTCATTTCTTTTCTTCTTTGCTTTCAGTTTTATATTCCGCATATGAGTGAAATCATGCAGTTCTTTGTTTTTTCTGTCTGGCTTATTTCACTTAGCATGATGATCTCCAGGTTCATCCATTTTGTTGCAAATGGCAATATTTCATCTTTTCTTACCGCTCAGTAATATTCCATTGTGTATATGTACCACAGCTTCTTTATCCAGTCATCTGTCACAGGGCACTTTGGTTGTTTCCATGTTTTGGCCACTGTGAACAGCGCTGCGATGAACATTGGGGTACATAAGTCTTTGCGGACAAAGGTTTTCAAGTTCTTTGGGTAGATCCCCAGAAGGGGGATTGCTGGGTCAAATGGTAATTCCATTCCCAATTTTCTGAGGAACCTCCACACTGCCTTCCACAGTGGTTGTACCAGTTGGCACTCCCACCAGCAGTGTACCGGAGTTCCTTTTTCTCCACTTCCTCTCCAGCACTTGTTATTCCTTGTCTTGTTGATAATAGCCATTCTTACAGGTGTGAGGTGGTATCTCATTGTGGTTTTGATTTGCATTTCCCTGATAGCTAATTATTAAAAAGACAAGAGTGAAATATGCAAATTTCTATGTCACAAAAGAGCTCAAACATATGGCATATTTTTTAAGTATCTCTTACTTCATCAGTAATTCCAGAGGATTTTAACAGCTGTTCAGAAATTGACTCAATGACATGTTAAACTGATGATACCATAATTTATTAATACCAGGATTTCTGAACTCTGTTAAGAAAAATTTTACTGTGGAATTTTCTGAGCAGATGATTTTTAAAATAGTATTTGAATAGGGGCATATTTGGCACTTCCTTAATTCTCAATATCCTCTGGAAAAACAATTTTCAAATCAGAGTCCTTAACTCAATGAAAGAATCAGTAAAAATTGTCTTGGTGATGAAAAGGGAACTGACTCTGAGTGATGAACACATAATGCAACATGTGGAGGATGTGATATAGAATTATGCACTTTATTTTTTTTAATTCATTTTTATTGTTATACCTATTGGGGTGACATCTGTTAGCAAGGATTACATAGGTTTCAGGCATACAATTCTACAGTGCATTGTCAACTTAATGTACACTTTAAACCTATGTAATTTTTACTAATCAATGTCATCTCAATAAATTTAACAATAAAAAGTACCTAAAAAAATTGTCATTATGCTAATATTTGCTTTCATGTCAGGTTTTGAACTTAAATGTTATTTCATCAAATTTAACAATTAAATTATTTTAATAACTTGATTATTTTCTGCAGTGTAGTGTTAAGGAAAGGTTAGCTATATGAGGTTTTCTAGTAAGGGGTTAATAAAGGAATCAAGCACTTGGCTCTCAATAAGGCAAGACTGCTCAGGTTTCTAGTGAGAACATTTCATAGTACAAGCAAGATTATTTTAGGGAGCTTAAATTACCAAATTTTTAAAACTGAGATGAAACACAACACTGGTGCAAAGCCCCAAAGGAAATCATAATAGAATGGAAAGATTTTTATTTAAAAAATAATACAGCTTTGTAGTGAAAAGTAAAATATTTTTCCCCTTACAAAAGGAAATCCTACTGTCTATATTTAGGGTTCAAACAGCAAAACATTTATGGATACTTAACAAGTGTGTGAAAATCATCACTGTGAAATAAGTGTAGATTCACAAAGTTAAGCTTAAGCAGTCAAGCTACTATCACCATTCTTTTCCAACCAGTAAAAGCCAGTCTCATTCTCATACCCAACAAATGCCTTTATCATTTTTAATAACACCCAAGCTCTTGAAAAGGCTAAAAATGGATAGAGAAGAAGGAAAGAATATAAAGAGAAAGTTTCCTAATTGGACACTGAAATCTGTGGATGAATGTACATAGGATGTTATTATTGTGACTGAGATGAATTTAATACAACCCAGCATACTGACTGGGATAATTCAGGCCCCTGATGTTGGAAGACTTTTCAGACAAGACATTTTAAGTGTACACATATATGTACCTGAGTAATTTATAGCAATTAATTTAAAAATAAAAGAAAACAGAGAACACTAGTATATTTTATCACTTTATGATTTTTACATCTTTATAATGTATAAGTTTCCAAAATAAAATATTAAATTTAATGTAAGAAACTTAACAGGCAGCTGAAGCCACTGCATATAAATCTATTGAAAATCTTACATACACCCTTAGTATTATCAAAGGATACCAACCATCAGAAAGAGAAATATTATTCAACTTTTAACTATCTTTGGGAAATGTCAATAAACCCCAAAGTGATTTGCATCCTGTAAAATAAAAATAGAGATAAAATTTTAATCCTTAAACATAAGTTTATACTTTTCTTAAAGCAAAATGAAACAAAATAGAACAAGCCAAAACCCTGGAAAGTACTACGCCACTTTTAATTTGTTGTAATCCCAGATGTAATTATGTGTTTCAATAAGATTTCTCTTCTTTAATAGTGCCTGGACGTATAAGTTCTTTAACTCTAAAATAATTTCTGAGCCACAAAATGAAGTTTACTAATGTAATTTCTTCCCCTCCATCAAGAGGTTGCAGTTTCAAAATAGATCTCATCTTACAAATGCAACCTAATATAACCGAAGTACAAATTCAAACTCCACAATGAAAAGGTACATTTCCTTTTGGTGTTATCTTAGAGGAATAGTTTAGGTTTGTGCGTGAACTCTGATGTAACCAAGAAGGTTTTCCCTAGTCCTGGTGAGTGATGCTATTTTATCTAATAATGGATCAGTTCACCCCCTTGTCAACACTGGTGCTGCAGCTACAGGCAGAAAAAATTAAAATTAGGATACACTCTGGTGTCTGGGGTTCTGAAGGCTTTTGGTACCCCAGAGACCAGAGGGCAAAGGCTGGGCCTAGAGGCTCTAGGGCAGCGGTTCTCAATCTGTGGGTAGTGACACCTTTGGGGGTCAAATGACCCTTTCACAGGGGTCACCTAATACCATTGGAAAACACATATCAGATATTTACATAACAATTCATAACAGTAGCAAAATTACAGTTATGAAGTAGCAACAAAAATAATTTTATGGGAGTCACCACAACATGAGGAACTCTATTAAAGGGTCGCAGCATTAGGACGGCTGAGAACCACTGCTCTAGAGGATTGTAAGAAAGCCCAGGAGTGGCTCTCCATTCCCAATTTTTCTCTATGACTGGGTGCAGTTCACTCACATGGCCCCTCATCTGAGCCTGGGCAATGACTCCACCCACTTTCAAAGGAGAACCCTGAGACTCCAACAAGGCTGGTCTCTCCCCTGATTCCTGGGCCTGTGTTCCAGTGCTGCACATCATTTCTGCATGATCCAGAACTCCTGACCTCCAAGATGTCCTCTGCTTTGAGAAACCACTAGGTAGTAGAAAGCTTTTGCCAGAGACTTGGAGCACACTGGGTCCTCATGAAGTGCAAGTGAAAACAGCCTTTTCTGCAGATAATCTTGCTGTCACTGGGTTCTATTCACATTATCTTACAGGGAAGGAAGTTGAGGCCTTCTCTCCTGAAAACCAACCAACCTGGCAGTGTTTGCTCCTAATTCAAGTTTCACAGAATGGAGACAAATAACCCAAACTTTGTTTTCTTCAGGTGCCCAGAAATGACGCTGGTTCAGGTTAACCCCTTGGAACTTGGCTCGTTCAGCCCATGAGCCTGGCAACTCTCCCCTTGTATCTATGGGTACTGGGCATGATGCCCAGAAATAGGGTGCCCCTGCACAATGACAGAGCTGCCTCCAACCATTTTATTTTGTTCATCTGAAAACCTCTCGAGTATTATTTTTATTTCCAAGTTGGCAGTCATTGTGTGTGTGTGTTAGTGTGTATGTGTGTGTGTGTGATATGTGTGTACACACACTTTTTTGTGTTGGGATTCTCAGAGAAAAAGACTCAGCATAAGAGGTTGCCTCAATATATCAGAAACTTTATTCTCAAGGTAAACGCCATGGACAGTTTAAGCCAGAGCCCAGGGTCAGATTTGAAACAATGCCATTGAAGTACACACTAGAAATGTAGCAAGGGCTTGGGTTTTCAGCCTGTGTACCATGGAATTATGGTAATGCTCTCTCATAGGACTGTTTAAAGGAGTATCGATACATCTCACCTACTATGATGCCTTGCTCATATTAATCACATGATCAATGCTACCTGACGTTAGTACTAATTTTTTAGTAAAAATCTGAATAAGACAGCAGGGACAGGCTCCAGCCGTGATCTCAAGGGTTCAATGTGTGTGAGGGATTTTTTACAGAGGAAGAAAAGTTTTGGAAAATGTAGGAAAATGTCCTTATCCTTTGAAAGAAATCTGTGTGCTTGCTTACAATTGTGGGGTCTGGCTCTTTGAAGTGAAGATGATGATTGAATACGTGCACCTGTGGAGGCTGACATTAGCTTGTGTAACAAAGCTGAGTTTGATTTGTTAAGGCAATAATATGCTCACACTTCTCAGTGTCACCTTAGTTTTCTGCACAATGCATGACACTTTAAACATTTGTGGAACCAAAAAGCAGGTGTAGCTCTATGACTGGCCAGCAGAGGTCGCACCAAGGCGAGGGCTCCCAGGATCTTAGTGCTGTGAAAGACAAAAACAGAGAGTGGCCTTGTCTTTGCTCAGGTGAGAAGTGTTTAAAGGGGAACAAGGGATCTGGGGGCTTCAATGTTTCAGAAGGAGTGGTGTGCCATACGTACACAACTGATGGTACCACTCAGAGTTTGCCTGGCTTTTTTGCCCCATGTCAAGCTGCACAGACTCTACAGCTTCCATCGCAGCCCTCCAGGCAGGCAAAGAATAATCAGTGCCCTGTATTTTCTGCTTAGTTGAAAGAAACTCTCCTGCTGCCAGAGCTTGGCTAAGCACCATGGTCTTTAAGACTCTTCATTCTCCACAACTTAACACTAGATATTTTTGGAACACTATCTTCACAGGGTGGCCAGGAGTTGTATGGGTGCTGATAGCCAGCCCTGAGGTCATGGCTGATGTGAGATAACCAGGAAAGAAGTCACTGCACACTTGTGGCTCGAGTAAGTTGACCCTCCCAGATTGAGCAAATGGATGTGCACACTTGCATCTCAGATGCTGCACTTCTTTGGAGATCCAGGAAGTTATGGAACCCAGTGGCTGAAATGTTTCTTCATTCCCCACCCAGCTGCAACATAAACTTTGAATTTTGTAAACAGGTGGCTCTGCAAAGCTTTCAAAACCTATTTGGGCAACAATGGTGGTGACTTGGGGCATTTTGATTCTTCAAGTGCACCTCCACAGAGTCAAAGGCCAGACTTATTAATGGGATTGGGCTGGGGAGAGGCGAAAGAGCAATACAGTTGAAGTTCAGGTGAGGGAATTTACATCTTAAAAGGCTTTAAGTAGGAGTTGCATGCCCTGAAAGGCTGGTTTGCATTCTCTGAGACTTAGTTTTCTGTCTCTGGTGTTTCTCTTCCTAGTTATACCAAGGGATACTTAGGAATTGGTTTTTTTTAGGGAAGGGGCCCCGACAATTAGAAGTTGATGATCACTGCTAGGGTTTGCAGGTGAACCTTTGTGAAATGCTTGCCATAGCAGAATTGTGAACTTGGCTAAAGCTGGCATGCCCTCTTCAAACTACTTTTTGAAGTTGCACATACAGCCTTGGGCATCTTCACACACCTTGTGGGTTTTTAAGCAATGGATATTGATGTCTTCTGGCAGAAGTTGGGAAGAGATGATAAAGAGAAATTAGCTTTTGCCAGGTTGGTTGCTTGGGTGGAAATGTTCATAGTAAAGCTATGGTTTCCAAGTTGTGAAGACCCAGTTTTTCTAGAAATTGCAGCCAGACAAAAGACAGTGAAATATGAGTAAGGCACCAGTGCAAACAGTAGCTATGCTTACTTAACTATCTACACTTCTGCCATGAATTGTAGCTGGTTGTATAAGCATACATTTCATAAAAAGTTATTATGGCAGGCCAGCCGCCACAAGTCGATCAGTACCTGAAGTGGGGAGTGGGAATGAATAAACAGACACTCACACAACTGCTGATAGGGTCGGTCTTCAGTGATGCTAAAGCCCCGAGTTTATTTCCCATCACCAATATATGCAGTTTGAGTACGTGCAGTTTAACAATGAAAATATGCATTAACTCCTTCAAAAGCAGATCCTCTATTATCATTAACTCTCCAGCAATAGCCTAAAGGTCAGAGCAAACAAAGGAGGTCAAATTTCCTAGGGCCTTGTCTTCCATTATCCAATTATCTTTCTTTTGTGTCCCAAGGAACTGGCTGGATCAGTCACATTCCTCAGTGAGCAGTACACACCCTTGAGTCTCTACTAGGTCAGAGTAACTGAGAGGGAATCAGTTCCCCAAGGCAATTCTTCCAAGTACTCAGATAGTCTTCTTTCTTTAGAGTCTCCCAAGGAACTAGCCATAACAGGCACATTCCTCAGGTGCAGAAGTAAAACAAGTTTTACTTCCCTAAACCAGCCTGCATGGCTCCCAACAAGTTATGGTCCAAGTCATAATTTTAAATATAATTTTATTCTTTTTATTTTTGTAATTTAAGTTAGATATAAACACATACTTTTTTCTGGTAGCAATAGTTGTAATTTTAGTGCCATCAGTTGTTTTGTTTTTAAAATTACATGATAGGCATCAGCTTGTATAGTATAAACATTATTAAAATAAACTAATATGATTCTCCTTCAATTATTCTGGAATACCTTCTTCTAATTTTCATAGAAATTTCAAGATCTTCTTAGAGTTTAAATATAGTAACACTTGTTTTGGAGGTGGTAGTTATTGTATATTTTTATAAAAATAATCTGTATTATATTGGTCAATTAATTTTCACCATGCTATATTTCATTATGTAGTGAATTTTCTCTTAGTTTTATATGCCATGTTGGAGTGCATGGGCAATAAAATTTGCTAAACTTTTTTATTTCAAAGGAACTGTACATTTACACATCCCACTTTATTACAGTTGTTCACCGATAAGTGTCTGAAGCCATAAACTGGTTCATATTACTTGAAAAAGTAATCCTATTTTTAAGAAATCATCCCAAAGTAATAAACCACTCTTAGGTGAACAACCTTAGAAGTGTAAATGTTCCTCTGCACATTACATATTACAGTAAATTGTCAAAAGCCATATAAAAGATCACTTACAGAAAATATGACATGATTTTTTTAATCAATTAAATTCTATAACTCTAAGAAAACAATCATTTCAGGAAGAGCAATGAGACATAATACTCTAGTCCTAGTAAGTACCCTAGTAATTAGGTGCCACTGTTCATTGCAAAAGATTTGGTTTTTTGGATATTACTCTATGCTGATTCATTACTGGACACAAATGGAAGTCAGTTCAGAAAACAATCTTCATTAAAGTCTCTTTTTAACTTTGCAGTGTACACACTCACATTCACAAACACACACACACAAATATATATACATACATACATACATATGTATTATATATACATATAATTTTAAGTATATTTATATATATAATTATTCTTGAATATCCATTAGCATACAGTTTTATAGTACTTTCAGGTTTAAGAAACAACACAGTGATTACACATTTATATACCTCACACTGTAATCACCACAATAATTCATCTGCCACTGTAAAAAGTTATCACAATATTATTGAATATATTCCCTATGTTGTACTTTATATTACAGCCACAGATTTTTTTTTAATTATGGGGACATTTTCAGTAAAACATACAGAGAGAGGGTGTACTCCTTCATTTCCTAAACTTCTCTGAGTGACTTTGGATTTCTGGTGCCTAATTTAAAAATGAAATGTGTGTCTTATTTCACTTAGCATGATGATCTCCAGGTTCAGACAGAAAAAACAAAGAACTGCATGATTTCACTCATATACGGAATATAAAACTGAAAGCAAAGAAAAAAAGAACTGAACAAACAAATAACCCATGGACACAATCGATAGTTTAATGTTTATTTGGGGACGAGTGGGTTAGGGAGGGGAGAAAGGGGAGGGGGTGGGAGAGGAGGGGGGAAGCTAAATATAAGGGGAT
>PVJL010014413.1:11638-28301 GCA_004026885.1 Lyroderma lyra | reverse complement strand
AAAAAAAAATAAAATAAAATAAAAAAGAAAGGAAAAATGCTAGTGTATTTTTGCCTTGTCAGGTTGGGGATTTGTTTGAGGTAGCTGTATTGAACTGTTTTTAGATTTCCTGAGGTCTCTCTTCTGGTCAGGTTAATGGACTGCTAGGTACTGTGCTTGTCAGGTTTGGTGTCTGCTTTTGGTCTATTTCCTTGTCAGGTTCCAGGTCAGCAGGGATCCCTGTGCTTCTCAAGTTGACTTTCAGCTACATCTCTGTGTTGGTCAAGTTTGAGGTTGCTTGGTGATTTCTGTTTTGGTCATGTTGAAGGTGGTCGAGAGTCTCTGTGCTTAGCAGGTTGGAGTTCTGCTGAGAATTTTTGTTCACAGTCACATTTGGAATCTGACTGGGATCTTTTCTGGTCAGATTTGTGGTCTGCTGGGGTCTCTTCACTGGTCTCGATGTCTGGAGTCTCTGCGCGGTTCAATTTAGAGGTCTGAATTGGACTATGCTCTGGCCATGTTAGGCGTCTGCAGCGGCTGTTTGTGATGCTCAGTTTAGTGGTCTGATGGTTCCCTCTGTGATGGTCAGGTTCAGGTTTGCCAGGAATTTCTATTCTTGTTATTAGAGCAGTCTTTCAAGTATCTCTATGTTGCTTAGAATGGAGATGTGCTGGAATTCTTTTTGCCTACTCAGGTTGTAGGTCTCATTTGGATAGCTGTGCTTGCCTGTTTGGAGATTGGCTTGGTTCATGTTCTGGTTCATGGTCTGATAGTTACTGTTTTAAATGGTGGGAGATAAAGTGATATAACTAGACTCAGCAGTACTAGTTTAGTCATCTTTTAGAAGCACAGTTTTCAAAGAATAGCGCATTTTGAAGGAAAAGTAAGGGTGGCCATCTGTGTAATTTCTTACAAAGGAGCTGGTCCTGCTGCTAGTTAGACTCCAGCCTTTCTAAAGTCTAAAGCAGCATGGTTGCACAAAAAGCAAAGTGATATGCAAAAAATGAGACCTGATTCTGTCATTCCACGTGAGTCAAATTTGGTGCATGCTCTCTCACACTTTGAAATAGAAATTACAGTTTCATTCATCTGTAAAACAGGACATCGAATGAGATATTTCAGTGAGTGCTTTGAAAGGTGAGAGAGATTATCTCTATGAGATTTTAATTTAAAGCCAACAACAACAAAAATGTGGCACACAGGCCAGGACATTTGCCAGAGTAACATTCAGGGGAAAGATATGAGATGATTAAAGAAAAATAGTGCCTCACAAGAGGGAGTTGATGGGGCATATGAACAAGAAGTTGATGGTGGCCCTGTAGAATCACTGGGTTGAAAAATAACAATCGGACCCAACCCAGCTGAAGCAGATTTCTGGATTTGAAGGAAAGATGAGTTCTTACACCAATGCAGTGGGCACTGTGGAAAGTGCCCTTTCAGTGTTTCTGTGTGCACCACAAGTCTTCTGGGCCTTAGCCACTTGCAAGAGTTGAAGGCTTCTGTTGTGACTACTGCTATGAAATTCTGAAAAACTTCCTGAGAAAAAAATTTAATTTCAGTAAACACACTTCCAGACTACTTCAGTATAAACTGTACTGGGAAGAGAGTAATGTTTGGAAAGGATCTCAACAGCTGTTTATGAATCAGAAAATTAATGTTATCTGTAATTATCTCTGGGGAATGTTTTGATTTGAACATGAGTCATTACTTTTTTTAGTGTGAGGAAGTCAGAGTAAGCTTGAGAAAATTCATTTACATGCTGTTTCTTTCTAAATATACCTTATAGCAGTTCATTTGAAATATTTTCACTTGGGCACGCTTCAAATTGTTTCAGCATTTTGTAGAAAGATAATGGTTATTAGACCAATTGGACCCTCACCCTTCATTTTATCAAGTGATCAATCTGTTCAAGCTATTCACCTATTCAAATTCCTGTTCATTTAAAGGACACTTTTAAAGAAATTCATTACAATAATTTACAATTAAATTATAAGACCAAATTTCAAAAAATAGTCTTAAAGTGCATTTTTATGAAATTTGATACACATAATACATAGAGAATCTAATGCAACATGAGTCTAGTAAGTTTTTCCGTTTTTGTTTCTTTTCTTTTTTGTTTTTGTTTTTGATTTAGGATTTCACCATAAACATACTGGAATTATTTGTATACTTCCAAATGTTTTTGTAAATTTCCAAGTTTTTTACCTTTGAGTTATAATATAAATGATAGAGTTATATATTATTTCACCTAAAAAATAGAACACCCTCAGAACGAAAGCACTTTTTTTTTGTACTTTATATTCTATCTTACTAATAGGAAAAGTATTCGTATTTTCTTCTCACAGGTAGGCATTTATCTTCCCTTGTTTTCCATAGTAGAAAATTATTCACTTTATAAACAAAGTATGGGTTAAGGCTGGAATAGGTGTTAAAGTAGTTTAGCTTTAGCAGTATTCAGTCAGATCTTTCCTCTGAAATTTTAGAAAATAAGGTGGCAGGAGTTACAAATTTTAGATCAAGAATCTTCTCTTAAAGAATGAGGTGCTGTGCTGCTGCATTATCCAATCTCATCTTCACCTAAGGAGAGCTCTCCTCCCACTCTGGTTATCTCTTTGGGAAATGTAGAATCCTTGACAATTATCTCTCTGTATTCTTGCAATGCTTTCCAGGAGTCAGAGCATACAGTTGATTCTTCTTCAGAGTAATCAATAAGTAAGTGTGGGCTTGGGACTTCGTGAGGCCACATGAGGTTGAAAAAAAAATTGATACTAGCACAGATAAGGTGAGGTGCAGCATTTTTGTTTTAAATAAGTTTTTGGCTCCTAACTCAGTATCTCAGATCTATCTTGCTCAACTGAGTCTTGGGAACTGGCTAATGTAAACTGGTGAATGGTTTCCACAATCCACTGCATGCAAATACCTCTGGGCACTCCCAACTCAACTTACATACACACACACACACACACACACACACACACACACACACACACACGCACACGCACACACACGCACACGCACACACACACACACACACACACACACACTGATTAATTCCATGTTGCTCTTTCTAGGGCCTGGGAGGAGCAACTCTGATAATGCTGGGCTGACTAGAACAGCACTGGCAAGATTTTCTGGTTGTCTTAGTGCTTTGAAACTCAGCTTTCTGGTTGCCCTTTCAGCCTGTGTTTTATGTTTGTCCCTGTGTATTGGTGGCACCACTCTTGAGCTCACAGGACAGCATCACTTTTGGCAGGCTGTGCCAGGAACTCTCTTTTGGAGCCCTCACAGTGTGTGGTTCCTTCTGGAGGCCTGTCTCAAAAAGCAAAGCAGAGGCCTTTTTTATCTCGTCCTCCCATACCCACCCAGGCAAACTTTGGCACTGCACCCCATCATTCAACGAGGTAGCTAGAGAGAGAGGAGCTTCTCTGTTTAGCACATTCTTGGCCCACTCCCAGCTCTTCATGGAGGTCATGCCAACAGTATGCATCTACACATGTGGATGTTAGCCACACCCCTCTCACCCCACCTGCCCCTTGGCACAAGTTAAGCCTTTCCCAGTGACTTAAGGTGGTGTACTTATGGGATTCAAAGTTGAAAAACAGCCTGGCCTCAACCCCAACAAATTCTCAAAACCCCTGTCTTGTTAGGAACTGTTTAGAGAGCTCAGAAGTGCTCCTTGGTGTTCTAGAAAATTCTAAATTAAAATCCATGGATATCAAGGAGAACCATATCCTTACCTTCCTCTAGAGTCCCAGAAACTGTGAACACTGACGAGAGCAGTCTGTCAAGACAAGCAACACTGAGCCCCAACCCAATGGTGCATGGGTTCTTTCTGTTCTGGTTTGTGGGTTCAGGTGAGAACCTAACACTCAAAACTGGCAGGCTCCACACCTGTACCACCCCAGACCTCCCTGGTTGTAAACCAGATCCAGTTTACTTTGCTTCTAGTTCTGAAAGTTTTCTCTGTACCACTGCATAGCTGCTACAGCCATCCCCACATCTTGGTCTGGATCCAGGTAGCAACAGGGCAAGGACAGATGCACTACAAAACACCTTCAAGCAGCATATTGAAAATTGTTGATAATTGTGTCTTAGCTCTTGCTGAATACATCAATTCTCCACACACTCAGTGTGAGATCACTTTAGTAAAAGGTCATTACCATGACTGAGAAGTTTGACTGCCACTACTGCAGAAATCCCATGCAGGAGAAGACACATGTGAAGAAGAACAGCCACTACTGCTACCTAAACTGCTTTGACAATTCTGTGCCATCACTTGTATAAATTGTGGCAAGCTCATCAGTGCAGACTCCAAAGAGTTACACTATAAGAATAGCTACTAGCACGACACTTGCTTTTGCTGAACCAAGTGCCTTCACCCCTCAGCCAGTGAGACTTTTGTGGCCAAAAACAGCAAGATTATGTGCAAAAAGTGTACCATGCTGGAAGCCTCCCTCAATTTCAAGGGCTTCCATTTGTGGCAAGAGATCAGAAAGTGGAGTACCAGGGGACTGTCTGGAACAAAGTCTGCTTTACCTGCAGCAACTACAAACAAGTCAATGAAACTGGAAGCTCCATTTCTAAATGGGAGGAGTTCTACTAAGTGACTTGCCACAAGACCAAGTTTGCAAAGCCTCTAGTGGAGTTCAAAAAGGCCATCACATCTGGCAGAATGGCTTACCAGGATTAGCTCTGGCATTGTGAGTGCTTTGTGTGTGCTACCTGCTGTAAGAAGCTGACTGGGCAGCCATTTCTCACTGTGGAAGATCAGTATTACTGTGTGGATTGTTACAAGAATTTTGTGGCCGAGAAGTGTGTTGGATGCAAGAACCCCAACACTAGAATTTGTAAGTGTTCCATTACTTTGGCATTTGAAAAACAATCATGCATGACTACTGTTCCAATGTAAAAAATGCTCCTGAAACTGGCCAAAAAGTCCTTTGTTTTCCATTAGGAGCAAGAATTTTGCCCTGATTGTGACAAGAGGCTGTAAAGTGAAAAATACTCCTGTCCTGTATAATACAATTGGTACTGATTACTTCTGTCTATGACATCTGCCTTGCACCATCTATGGAGAAAGAGCTGCTTTTCATGTCTTCAATGTTGTTTCTTCTTTCTTTTATCTCACTTTAGGGTATTACTTAAATAATGACACACTGATCATATTGAAAGTTAGCAAAAATCAACTCTGCAGTAAAGTTAATTTTGTGATTGCTATAGTTAAAAACAGAGACAGTTACATTGATTTCTCTGCATGTTTGTCTTAGAGCAGAGAAGTCCTCACCATTTAGGTGCTAAGTGATGTAAGAAAGAAACCTAAGAGATATGGCATATTATACGGTGCCCTTTGAAACTTAACTTGGACCCACTGTGCTGTCACATGATATACAAAGGTTATAGGGGCTTCTCCAACTTGCTGCTCATCTTCTGTTGTGAGCAGAAAGAGCAGTTACTACAAGGCATGTTTTAACATTTTCTTTAAATTATTTTTGTTCTTTTGAACAAGTATAAATTTTGAGAAAAATAACTTTTGAAATTAGCTGTGATTCTAAACTGACATTTCTTCTTTACTAATGTTTGAGTTTCCCATGTTGTGTTTCCTGGAGATTAACTGCCTAAAAATATATAATGTTTCTGTTCCCTTTCATAAAAGCAGAAAAATGTATTAAATGATAGAAAAGAGTCAAATAATAATAAGTGTTTTTCAGTCTGAAATAAAATACTTAGAAGAGGCAGAAAGTTCATTGTCTAAGCAACTGGTTAAATATTTTCAAATACATTCACCAAAATTTGAATGGAAGGACTTTTGAAAGGAAGTTGTCCCACAGAGTTTACCGTGGCCAAGTCATGGAAACAATCAAAGTGCCCCTTAGTAGATGATTGGATACAGAAACTGTGGTACATACACAATGGAATTTTACTCACATTTAGGAAATGATGAAATATTGCCATTTTTGACAACACGAATAGACCTTGAGATCGTCACACTAGGTGAAATAAGCCAGCCTGGAAGAACAATAACCATATGACTTCACAGAGTTATGTAATATAAAACTGAAAGTCAGAAAAGAACAAAAACTTATGGACAAATTTTATAGTGAGTGGGTACCTGAGAATAAGCATAAATTGCTGTGGGAGAGAAAGATGGGGAAATCAAACATATGTTGATGGAAAGAGTATGGCGTCTAGGTGGTGAACACATAATGCAACACATAGATGATGCATTGTAGAATTGTACACCTGGAACCAATGTCATTTTTGTTCATCAAGTCACCCCAATAAATTTAACAACAAATAATGAAAGAAGTTCTTTTGTAAAATAAGTTTTCTTTACATAACTGTTCCTCATCTTTGGTAGAGTAATAAACCGTAGGCCAATGCTAGCTAACAGAAAATTAATAGAATGACTTTATTAGGCAGAATTAAGAATTAACTGCTACCTCTTTTAAAATAAGTGTTAGGTTGTTTTTTTTTTTTCACTTGTCTGAATATCTTTCTCTATACAGTATCACTTACAATATGGTTCCTTATTTTTTTCATTTTACTTTTTCAATATATTTACAATAAAGCCTTGCGGTAAGAGAGAGAAATGATACATATAAACACACTGATTGATCTGTTAAATGTTCTTCAGAAACGCAGAGACTGAAAGGAAGATTATTCTGGGATAGACTCTTTCAGGAGGCTTTGAGAATGACGGAGATCAAATCTGAAAAACCTTGGAAGATGGGTTTAGAATCGGTTTTAGATAAGGATGGTTAATTGTGAGTAAAGTTCTGAGATGTTCTTCGTGTTATTTTACTTTCATCTTCTAAATGATTTTTTGGAACATAAATTTATTATTCTTTTCACAGACTGATTTTATTATTTTTTCTTAGCACTCTGCTTCTAGGAGCAAGTTTGAGTTCTCCTGCAATTCAATGGAGATTTTATTGCCCAAATCCCAAATGGTTACTTTGCATAACCTTCTTGACAGTAGCATAGAGTCATTAGGTCACTTACTGTGGCTCAATTTGCTAGCTTCCTGCATGGGCTCATGCAATAAACTCCACAATCCTATAATCTGTGACTTTTCAAAGACAATTCCCTTGTTCCTTGGAAGAAAAATGAGATGGCTAGTTGGGGGAGTGAGAATTTAGTCAACCATGCCACTACTCACATTGTTTTTGCCATGCAGTTGAATGGACACTGAATTTTCATTTTCTCTGTGTTATTGTATTCCACATTATGTAGATACACTGGGGTTTAAGATAGGATCCTTAACACTGCAAATGCCAAGAATCCATGTTGAACTCTAACTCCTGCCTCCTAATATTCCCTTCATGTTTTTATGTGTGTCCCCAAATCTTTTACAAAATGTGATACATGTATGTTAAAAAGTACACACACATTCACACACACACACACACACACACACACACACTATATATATATATATATATATATATATATATATATATATATATATATATATATATACCAAATAATCTTCAAAGACATAGAATATGACTTTTCCTTACTGTGGCCTGTTCCTGGTTGGCATGTGGTCACACATGAATACTCCTACTAGGCTTCTTGGAACTCAGGCTGCAATGCTATTAAAGAGTTATGAACACTTGTGGTTTCCTGTCTGCCTTTGCCAGAGAGCCATAAAGCCTCTTTGCGAAAGCAGGTTTCAATCTTTCTGTAAAAAAATTTTGTAGTGCAAGTAATCTAAATTTTTAATCTATTAAAAAAAACCCACAACATCTGTGGGTCAGAATTTGTTGTCCAGTGAGCTTTCACGCACTTTTAAAAAATTCTGCTGTATCTTTTCTGTAAGAAAAGTGGCAGTTCTACTCAATCACCTAGTTAGAAACAGTAATTAAAGAGGAGACTTACTCATCTGAATTCTCTCAGGAATAATCTGACTAGATAATCCTCATCTCTCTTTAAGATGTATGTTTAATAGTTTGGCTCATTGCTAACTCTTCTACTCTGCAAGTGGGTGTAAAGAACACTTCTTCCTGGAAATTCCAGAAAGACCACCTTGGCTCCCAACCCCTACTTGGGTTCAAAAGCAAAAGAAAATTTGTCCTTTTTATGTTAGAAATTCACTTTGTATACTGTAGTTTTTACTCTGTGACAAAGGAATGACATTCCATATAGTTTTTCTCAGCAGAAGTAGGGATGGTCTTAATTTTTTGCCACCCACAATTACTTGCCTTTTGTCTGTAAGACTTCAGGTCTGTTTGTTAGGAAAATAAGTGTACTTAATACCTCTTTCTGTTTTTAGATGATTACAAGGTTCCTCAAAGAAAAATGTAAGTAAAATAGGAGTTGTTAGCATGGATTTAAATGTTTGTGTGTGATATGAAAGAATAAAATCTTTGTGTCAGACTATCTGAATTATTTTTTTAATTCATTTTTATTGTTAGACTTATTGGGGTGACATCTGTTAGCAAGGATTACATAGGTTTCAGGCATACAATTCTACAGTGCATTGTCAACTTGATGTATAATAAGTTCACCACCGAATGTGACTTCTCTTTCCATCACCTTATATTTTGAATTATTTTTTAAATTAAGAAGACAGCCAAAAGTTTAAGGGAATCTCAATTTCCTTACTTTTTTCTCACTTCTTTGGTTCTCCAGCTACATTTGGGGACATTAACTGTCTTCATGAGAGGCATGTTAGGGCCCCAGAAGTGGGTCATTTATAGCCAAACAGTCTATAAAATATTGTTTCTTTCTTGTGTCCACTGTACAGTTGGCAGTCAGATGTGATTTTATCTGTTTTCCTTTTGTTGTGCACTGCCAGGATTATCAGTTTCCTCAGAAAGGCTGATCATGAAACTAAAAGTTTCAGCTTTGTTATTATATTTTAAAATATTATGCCCAATTCTGGCAATGGTGGTTTTCTTTTTGGAATCCAGGAGTGCAGTGTGGAGACCAAAGCCTGCAGCATGGTTAGAACCTAGGTTACAGATGTTTCCCAAACATCATTGTTTCCCATTTTTGTGTCTGGTCAGCACCTTGGCCACCTCCAGGTCAAAATGTGGAAGTGGATGTCTACCGTCATTCCTTATGTTTTATTATTCCTTATTAGTGTGAGTCCAGCACAATGGTGCAGAGTTTAACCCTGGACGAAATATTCACTTTACTTTCGGAGCTGGGGTCAGTCCTAAACCAAGCAGTTATGTTAGAAACTTGGAAATTCTTTTCCCCAGAGTATAGGATCACAGTATATAGAATCTTCACTCCTTTGGTAACCTGGTGGGTGTGAGGAAAAATGTGGGTGGGCTAAATAACTTTTATATTTAAATTTATTTTGATAAAGTTGGTTAGTAAATCTTACAGAAGTTCCAGGTATATAATTCTACAATGCATAGTCTATGATTTGCATTATGTGTTCAATACTTAGAGTCAGTTCTCCTTCCATCACCATGTATTTTACGCCTCCACCACTTTCTCCCTTATCCTCAGGTAACTGCTCAACTATTTACTGTGTCCATGAGTTTCTGTTTCTTTGTTGCTTTCAGTTTTAAATTCCACATATGGGTAAAGTCAAAGGATGATTGTTATTTTTTTGTTTAGCTTATTTAGCATGATGATCTCAAGGTCCATTCAAGCTGTCACAAATTAGAATATGTCATCTTTTTCTATGGCCGATTAATACTTTATTGTGTATATGAACTGATGTTATCCAGTCATCAATCAAAAATTGCTTTGGCAGTGCCAGTGCTGAAGCCTTAAACCACTACACCACCATGGAGCTACCATATGACCAAGCAATCCCCTTTCTGGGGATCTACCCAAAAAACCTGAAAACCTTTGTCTGCAAAGACTTATATATCCCAGTATGCATCGTAGTGCTGTTCACAGTGCCAGAACATGGAAACAACAAAAGTGCCCTGCGAAAGATGACTGCATAAGGCAGCTGTGGTACATATACACCATGGAATATTACTCAGCTAAAAGAAAAGATGAAATATTGCCATTTGCAACAAAATGAATGGACCTGGAGGTCATCAAGCTTATTGAAATAAGCCAGACAGAAAAAACAAAGAACTGTATCACAGATATGCAGAAAATAAAACTGATGGCGTTCCCTGATGGTGTAGTGGCTTAAGGCTTTGGCACTGGTGCTGTCAGTGCTGCAGCCTGGGTTCAATTCCCAGCCAGGGAGCTACCCACATGCCAAAAAGAAAAAAAAAAAACTGATGGCAAAGAAAAAAGAAATGAAGAAACAAATAACCCATGGATACATTCAACAGAGAAGTCACATTAGGTGGTGAACTTATTATACATCAAGTTGACAATGCACTGTAGAATTATATGCCTGAAACCTATGTAATCCTTGCTAACAGATGTCACCCCAATAAGTCTAACAATAAAAATGAATTTAAAAAAAAATAGTTTAATGTTTATTTGGGGACGAGTGGTTTAAGGAGGGGAGAAAGGGGAGGGGGTGGAAGAGGAAGGGGGTAAGCTAAATATAAGGTGATGGAAAGAGAAGTCACATTAGGTGCTGAACTTATACATCAAGTTGACAATGCACTGTAGAATTCTATGCTTGAAACCTATGTAATCCTTGCTAACAGATGTCACCCCAATTAGTCTAACATTAAAAATGAATTTAAAAAATTGCGGTGGTTGTTTCTATAATTTGGCCATCCAAACATTGCTGCACTTAACATTATGATACATAGATTTTTTTGGACTCCAGTTTTCAAATTTCGGGAAAAGATATTTAGAAGAGGAATTTCTGGGTCATATAATGACTCTGTTCTTATTTTTGAGAAAGTACCATATTGTTTTCCATAGCAGTTATACCCATTTGCATTATCTCCATCAGTGTATGACAGTTTTTCTCCACAGCCTCTCCAACACTACTTATTTCTTCTTTTGTTGAGAATAACCATTCTAACAGGTGTAAAGTGGTGTCTCATTGTGGTTTTGATTTGCATCTCCCTAGAAGCTAGTGAAAGTGTGCACTTTTTCACATATATGTTTGCTATTTGAATCTATTCATGGGAGAAGTGTCTGTACAGATTCTTTACCATTGTTAAATTGTATTGCTTGATTATTTGTTGTTGAGTTTCATAAGTTCTTTGTATATTATAGCTATTAGTCCCTTAACAAACACATTGTTTTCAAACATTTTCTCATTCATTTGATTACCTCTTATTCTGATGCTTTCTTTTGCTGTATAGAAGCTAGATTATTCTACCTGTGGATACTTATTTTTATCTTGAAAATTTGAGATTCCATAATTTGAAAGGAAAGTGTTACTTACACTTTGTTGATTCTAAACCTAAGTTCTCTTTCCAGAATGAGGATAATTAAGGTAGCCCCAGAATCTGAAGCCCAGCATAATCCTCTCTCAGCATGAACACATTTAGACAAGGAGTATATGTAGAAACTGAGAGAATCCATTCTATCATCTGCTGTCAATATTTAACACTCCTCTCTTTCTCTATTCTCTCATGCCTCCCCTCTTCTCTCTCACACACATGCACAAGCCATGTTCTTCAGGAACAAAGAAAGACTCAGGGATCTTATAATCTTGAAGAACCTCTAGTGCTTTAGAGTCTTTGCAGTGCTTTCAAAAAACATTATCTCATTTGAACCTCATAACAACAATGTGAAGAAACTTTGAAAGCACTGATATCTTTATTTGCCAGTATAAGTACCATGTTCAGAGAAAACAATCAATATATTAGAGTATGTGTAAAGACTAGAATTGCGCCTCAATCATTCCACTTCTGGTCTCATTTTCTTTTATAATAAAATGCTCATAAATAGTTGTAATTCATGAACAATGATTTCAGTAATGGTACAATACAGTAAGAACACCAGGAGAAACAGGTATATTATAGGGCCAATTAAAAGAGAAGTAGCAGAAAAGTAGAATTATTTATATATAAGCAATAATAGCTGCAGCAGTATTAAAGGTAATGACAGCTTAGAAATTAGCATCAGTATGAGGGGTAATAGCATCAAATTGTCATCAGTGACATAAAAATAGTGTTTGTGCTAAATGTATTTACCTAAAAGACTTCTAGAGAGGTATAGAAATCATTTGAAAAGTGCACTGCTTGTCATAACAATATAGATGCTAACTATAAGGTTTTCTAATCAACTATAAGAATAGTGACAGTGACAGTTAGAGTCACAGGAGTTTATTGGCATTTCCATGGACCTGATATTTCACAGATATCATTCCCAAATTATGTCATGATTCTATAGTGTATGGATCATTATCCCATTTTCCAGACAAGGACAGCTCAGCTCAGTGAAATAACTCAAATAAAACCAAATACATAAAATGTGATAGGGTCAGTATTTGAATTTTTTAAAATTCATTTTTATTGTTAGACTTATTGGGGTGACATGTGTTAGCAAAGATTACATAGGTTTCAGGTATACAATTCTACAGTGCATTGTCAACTTGATGTATAATAAATTCACCACCTAATGTGACTTCTCTTTCCATCACCTTATATTTAGCTTTCTCCCCTCCTCTTCCACCACCTCCCCTTTCTCTGCTCCCTGACCCAGTCATCCTCAAATAAACATTAAACTATTGATTGTGTCCATGGGTTATTTTATTCTTCATTTCTTATTTCTTTGCTTTAAATTTTATATTCCACATATGAGTGAAGTCATACAATTCTTTGTTTTTTTCTGTCTGGCTTATTTCACTAAGCATGGTGATCTCCAGGTCCATCCATTCTTTTGCAAATGGCAATATTTCATCTTTTCTTATAGCTGAGTAATATTCCATTGTGTATATATACCACAGCTTCTTTATCCAGTCATCTGTCACAGGGCACCTTGGTTGTTTCCATGTTTTGACCACTGTGAATAGCGCTGAAATGAACATTGGGGTACATAAGTCTTTGCAGACAAAGGTTTTCAGGTTTTTTGGGTAGATCCCCAGAAGGGGGATTGCTGGGTCAAATGGCAGCTCCATTCCCAATTTTCGGAGGAAACTCCACACTGCCTTTCACAGTGGGTGTACTAGTTTGCACTCCCACCAGTAGTGTACCAGAGTTCCTTTTTCTCCACATCCTCTCCAGCACTTGTTATTCCTTGTCTTGTTGATAACAGCCATTCTCACAGGTGTGAGGTGGTATCTCATGTGGTTTTGATTTGAATTTGCCTGATAACTAATGAGGTTGAGCACTTTTTCATATGTTTGCTGGCCATTTGTATTTCTTCATGGGAGAAGTGTCTGTTTAGTTCTTCTGCCCACTTTTCAATTGGGTTGTTTGTTTGTTTTTTTGTTAAGTCTTATTATTTCTTTATATATTTTAGATATTAGACCCTTATTTGATGCATTATTTGCAAATATTTTCTCCCAGTCAGTTGGCTGTCTCTTTGCCTTGTTGATGGTTTCTTTTGCTTTGCAGGAGTTTTTTGGTTGATATAGTCCCATTCATTTATTTTTTTTTTATTTTTTATTTATTTATTTTTTAAAATTCATTTTTATTGTTAGACTTATTGGGGTGACATCTGTTAGCAAGGATTACATAGGTTTCAGGCATACAATTCTACAGTGCATTGTCAACTTGATGTATAATAATTTCACCACCTAATGTGACTTCTCTTTCCATCACCTTATGTTTAGCTTGGCCCCCTCCTCTCCCACCCCCTCCCCTTTCTCCCCTCCATTTTTGCTTTTACTTCCCTTGCCTTTGAGGACAGGTTCTTGAAGTCTTCCTTGAGTCCTATTTCTATAAGTTTAGTACCAATGTCTTCTTCTATACAGTTTATTGTTGCCGGTCTTATATGAAGGTCTTTAATCCATTTTGAGTTAATTTTTCTATATGGAGAGTGTTAACAGTTCAGGTTCATTCTTTTGCATATGTTTTTCCAGTTTTCCTCACACCACCTACTAAAGAGGCTCAGTATTTGAATTTAAGCCAGAATATACCTCAGGTATTTTGACACAAATAATTAGAAATCAACATTTGTGAAATAAAAATGCATGAAATGGTTAAACAGAAATATGCCAGTGGCAGAATATTAATTCACTGCACTCATTACATAAGAGATAAGAATAGGCAAAATACATCACAATATATAAATCTTAAATAATATACTTACTAAGGTGAACATAATACACGTTTAATTTTATGCCATGGAAACAGAAAACATGCAAACATGCTCATGTGTTCATGTAGCAGTCTTTATAAATTGGTTGTTATTAGGCCAGTCGTAAAGTCTTGCTCAATTTTCAACTAAGTAGAAATGCTACAGAAAGAATTAAGACAACTTAGGGGAAAAATACATATTAGAAAGTAAAATAAGTCATAAAAGCCTTTTGTAAAAAATTTAAGAAACTTCCATTTAAAAATACTTAAAGAATTAATGTGAATCTCAATTCTGAAAGTGAAATATATGTAAACATAACAATTAAAACATGATACCAGAATCCACAGAATTAGTTTTTAAAAGCATTCCAAAATTTTTCTCTGTGCCATTAATTTTATTTCTCCTGGTTGGTTTCCCGTTTGGGAATAGAATTCAGGCTGTGGGAGTGAGAGTGACAAAGCTTAGCCAGTGCACCACCAGGAAACCCCCCTATGTATTTTTACATTGATTAGCAAGAATAAATAAAAATGCATCAATTAATAATTGAACACCCAAAAAACTACAAAATAAAAATAAATAAATTTAAGAGATACATAACCGAAAAATTAATATGATGTGGGAGAAATCATTTATGTGGAAAGATAAAAAAACATAAAAAGCAAAATTACTAAATGCAAGAGTTATTTTTAAATATCAGAGACCAACAAAAAAATAAAAAGAGTAAACTATTAATATTAGAGGATAATATGAATAATGTTACTGCAATATAAGGGAAGTAAAAGTAGGTAAAAGCAATCATTCCTGAAATGTATGCAAATAAAAGAGTTCTTAAAAAGAACACATGTCACTTAAATTGACCCCAAAAGAACATAAACATTCTAAATGGACCTGTTAATAAGGAACAAATGGAGTATTTTGAGAATTTACCGCCTTCCTGCAGAAATGCATTTAGCCCTGGGATTTTAACAGCAGATTTCTAACAATTTGAGAAAGAGATACTTGAATAATATTAAAAGCTTCTGATCAGAAGAAGGAGGTAGAAGGGAAAGAATTTTAAATCATTTCGTAAACCTGGCAAAACATCAAACTCAAACCCAACCAAAGGGTGACAGAATAACTATGGGCATAACAAATTAATATTATTATATTTAATTTATATTAACAAACATAATCCAAACAATACTATATTTTAAATGGACTGAGGAAAATTGTTTATATTATCTTTGCTAGAAGCAGGTAAAAGCTGTTTGATAAAATTGAAAATCCATTCATGATTTAAAAGTCTTAATAAAATAAAAGTGAACAAGAGTCTAAGTTTCTTTTTTACTTATGGTCTTTACTCTAAGACCTGTCTGAGATTGGATATGGGGTCTCCTCCAGAGTAAAATGTCATGTGCCCTCTGAGACTTGCAGTGGAAACAGTTATGATAAACCTTGACTTGTGTCGTTGCCATCTTGCTGAGCCCAGTACATTTGTGGTACGGTGCTTAGACTCGTAGCATCTAAAAATAGAGAAAACTAATTGTATCTCATCAGTACAATAGGAAAAGTTTTAAAATTAATACCAAGGAACCAACGGAACAGTTATTATTATGATGGAGACTAAAAATAAGAGATCAAAGTAAAATTTTGAAAGACTGCCATGGTAGCTGCTAATATGTGAGAGGAATATTTTAGTTGTGGATGTCCCTCCTGAGGAGCCAGTTGTCTCAAACCCACATTAGGCTTCCAGTCCAGGGTTCCAGTATAAGAAATGAAGTTTCCACTACTTCAGGGGGTAAAAACCAGAGGAGATTGTGGCTGAATAAGATGGAAAAGGCATGTTTTTATTCTTTAACTGGCACCACCTCCAGCCAGATGCTGATCCAGACACAAAAAGCCATGTGTGATCATGTGCGTATGAAAATGAGGCATGTTTGGTCTATAGTACTGACAGCATCCTAGTGGTCTGTGGATTTTCCATAAACTATCTCCCTCTGGGGACTATCTAGGACCACTATCCTGGATCTTCTGGCTAATTGAGAAATACGTAAGACTGGAATCTTCCCTCTCCATGTGTGATATTTATGGACATACACACCTCAAAGTCTCAGGGACAGACAAGAAGCCACTACATTTGGCTGGAAGATGGTTCTACCTGCTGATGGAGGTGGGACTAGACAGAAAAACTGTTACTGGAAACACACTGTTGCCATGGGACTGCCCTGGGTCTCACAATTCTGGCTGGCACATAATGTTAGTACCTCTTGTGGCAAGGGCCTCTCACAGCTCATTTTCTTACTTGAATACTGAGATGACAGTCCTTGCATATCTGTGAGCAAATTCTTTCATGTGGTGCAGTAAGAAAATGTTCTGGATCATAGCAGAGTCTCAGTTCATGGTAGTGATTTTTTACAACAGTATTGAGACCTTTGCTTCTAGGCTGTCTTTATCTTCTAGTTCTAATTTAATGCTGTTCCTTTTTACTTTAAGCCAATGACTCCAATTGACTTTTCTTCTCTCCAAACACACACACACACACACACACACACACACACACACACACACACACACACACACACACACACACACACACACACACACACAAAAACACAAACACACA
>PVJL010014413.1:0-11538 GCA_004026885.1 Lyroderma lyra | reverse complement strand
GCACAATTTTGCTCCATTTTTTGTTAACCAGGGTCCACAGGGTCTCTCCGCAGCATCATAAACTGTGACCCAGGAGAAGGAAGTTATCAGAGCCTGGTTTTCAAAAGCCCTGGAATGAAACCAGAGGGCTCTTCCAGGTACTAAAGTTGCAGGAGGTGAGTAAATATTCTTGATAATCCTATCACTGATGGAACTTATTAATGACTTCACATATTGCCAATTATACCTCTAATTTACTTGCAATTTTTCATTTGTTCTTAGAAAAATGCAGTGAAATATTCTTTTATATTAATTTTCAAAATGAAATAGACGCCCTACCCTTTCACATGCTCAGGAAATCACCTAAATCACAGGATAACCACCCTTCTTACACATTCACTTTGGACATGTGATCTTCATATTGTGACAATAAATCATTCTTGTTTAGGCCCCTAGTTGGTGGTGCATTGCTATGGATGCTCTAGACCACTAACAGCCCCTCCAGCTTCAGAGTGAAAGTCCAAGTATAAAGCCTGGTACTTCGTGGCCTCCTGAGATAAAACACTTTAGTGACACTCTGTCCCCAGCATACTGGTCAGAGCAAACTCTTTGTAATTGATGAGTCAGGCATTTCTCTGGCCACTCTTGCATTTGTTCCTTTTTTTTAAATTCATTTTTATTGTTAGACTTATTGGGGTGACATCTGTTAGCAAGGATTACATAGGTTTCAGGCATACAATTCCACAGTGCATTGTCAACTTGATGTATAATAAGTTCACCACCTAATGTGACTTCTCTTTTGCTTGAAAAAAATCTGCTCCCTTGGCAGAACCTATCCAAACAGTGCACTCCCACAGCCTCTTCTAACCTGGCCCACAGTTTCCCCAGTTTTGTTCTGATGTCTGATTGAGGGCTGGTACTCTTATCCGGACCAGGTGCTCCTGAAGGACCAGAGATGAATCCTTATTTAACAAAATACACATACCTCCTTAACCTGCCCATAAATATACTAAGGAGGGTTTTGTAAAATATAGTTCATCCCTGTCTTCATGTTTATGCTAATAAATATGGTGCCCATTCTTCCATGAACTTTAGAGTAGGCACATATAAATGACAGTCACCTAATATAATCTGAGAGTTATTTTACTTCTCCTATTGAACAGAAAGTACGTACATTTATTTTACTTTGTTTTCTTATAAAATTTATAATGCTCCCTGATGTTTATGAAAATAAAATCCACACTGATCTTGAGTAAGTGTTTAAGTGCTTGTTGTTTTGAAGGGAGATGCTGTCTGGACTGGCACCAGTAGAAATAGAAAGAGCTACAAGTGAGTTTGAATATTAATACTAATGACCCAAGTCACTTTGGTAAACACTCATGAGAAACTCCGAGAATATGAAATATCCTTTCTCAGCAGCATAAGTTCTCTCTCTGACTCCACTGTCTCTCTTGTACCTCCAACTTACATCATATTTTAATCTCCACATAACAATGTACAAAAAGATTAGGCAGACAAGATGTACAAAACAAAGTTGTGTTCCAGCTGAAACATCTTTAGAAAATAAATACCTTCTGAAGAAAAAGAAGAAAAGTACCTAAGAAGAAATACATTTAGAATATGTATTGAAATTATGAATCACACTTTACATTGTGATTACTAATTTAAAGGCCTTCAAACAGTTTTTCATGCATCACAGCATTAATGGCACAAAATTTCAAAATGCAAACCAATTTTTTTTTTTTTACCATCACCTGTCAAATACTTCATGTATGGAATAAAAATGCATAACTCATTTGTGAATATTTTTACAAGATTAAAGTACACCCATGATAAAATGAGGAAAGAAGGAAAGAGAAGGCACCCAATGCCTACCTGAATGTCCCTAGATTGAATCTCAGACTCCTGGAAGGAGGGACATCTTAAACTTTCTGACTCACACAAAACATGCTCACCGAGCTGTGAAGTGCCAGAAAATCTGTTTTCATGCAGCCCCTTATTCCACTTGGCCTTTTTGGCAACACAACCCATAATCTCTTCTTCTTACTTATGTTCATCATGGCTTGGGTTCACTGTAAGGAATTAAAAAAGCTTCGGTGTTTTTTTAAAATGAGAACTTGAATCTTTACACACACACACACACACACACACACACACACACACACACAATGTTTTCTTTAATGACTTTATTATGATTTGTGTATGTGTTTTTATGTGGGGTTTTCTTTTGTTTGTGTAAACACACACATATGGCTATTTACCAATAAATTGGAATTTGATAAGTATACAAAAAGCTCAGTATGGTCCTTTACAATCACCTCATTGTATAAAGACTATCAAGGAAAAATTCTTCTTCTAATTTGGAAAATATATTTTAACTTTTGTGACATAGGTGAAAAGATAAACACATTTTGAAACATTTTTTGCACATCTGATAATCCTCAGGAGGAAAGAAAACATCAGACTTTGAAGAAAGCTCAAGCCGAGTTTGAGTGTCACCTGCCACCCAAGGTCCTACAAATGGAAGCTGAGAGTGCTGGTGCTCTAGACATGATGTTACCTGGAATAACCCTGTAAGTTTCGTTGAAACAAGACCTGGTGGGGAGGTGCACTGCATAGCGCAACCTTTTGTCTTTTTTTTCTCAGGATATTCACAAAGTAGTTTCAGTGGTCCCTCAGAACGTTTCTACAAGTGTGCTTGTCACCAGGATGACAATAACGTTTTAGTCTACCCATAAATTTGAGAGAACAAGTCGGGGTGGCTCGGTTTTCACTGGCTTGAAAAATGTAGGAGAGTCTGTGATCTAAAAACACACTCTGGGCTCCAAGCACACCAAATATATTTGTCTTCATCACCCAGAGGCAGCCCCTTGACTGCGCAGAAGACCCAATCAAGACTGTTTCATCTTGTCATCAGCATGCTCTTATCCACACGCCTCCACATGCACCTCAGGGACTCAGATCTCTCCAGGGTCACCTGGACACCCTCCATCTTGTGCTGCCTATCTGTCTAAACTTTGTCCACCTTCAGCTACCCTGAGCGGTGGCCGTACCTGCCAGCTGCGTTGGAGCAATGGACCTGTGCTGCTAAAGGTGGGTACTGAATCAGGCACCCAGCAAAGCTCTGCCTTGCACTCCACTCCTCCTTCCACTCCAGTGGTTTCTTGCCAACTCCAGGTATGCAGCACTAGCTCCCCATGACTTCACCCAAAATTCCCAAGACACTGCCTTCCGCTCATGTTATGGCCTGATATTGGGAACCATCAGCAGGACGTTATGGGATCTGGCTCGAGATTGGGTCAATCCCAGTCTTACTGGCAGCCCAGCAAATTCTGGGCTGGCCATTAACATGTTCTCAGTTTGAAGTTTTAGGAGCTAGTTAATCTTTTTTTTTTTTTTATTTTAATTTTTATTTTTTTTTAGCAAGGATTACATAGGTTTCAGGCATACAATTCTACAGTGCATTGTCAACTTGATGTATAATAAGTTCACCACCTAATGTGACTTCTTTCTATCACCTTATATTTAGCTTCCCCCCCTCCTCTCCCACCCCCTCCCCTTTCTCACCTCCCTAACCCACACGTCCCCAAATAAACATTAAACTATCAATTGTGTCCATGGGTTATTTGTTTGTTCATTTCTTTTTTTCTTTGCTTTCAGTTTTATATTCCGCATATGAGTGAAATGATGCAGTTCTTTGTTTTTTCTGTTTGGCTTATTTCACTTAACATGATGATCTCCAGGTTCATCCATTTTGTTGCAAATGGCAATATTTCAAGTTAATCTTGAGACTCACAAGCTCCTTCCTGAGAAGAAAGCCGTGGACTGCAGGAGAATGCAGACTACCTGAATGCATTTCTCATAAAAGCCACTGTCTTTTTTAAGATCTCTGCTGTAACTCTCCACAGTTGGTGTAGGTGTTGTATTCATTTATTTATTTATTTTATTTTTATTGTTAGACTTATTGATATGACATCTGTTAGCAAGGATTACATAGGTTTCAGGCATACAATTCTACAGTGCACTGTCAACTTGATGTATAATAAGTTCACCACCTAATGTGACTTATCTTTCCATCACCTTATATTCAGCTTCCCCTCCCTCCTCTCCCACCCCCTCCCCTTTCTCCCCTTACTGACCCATTCGTTCCCAATTAAACATTAAACTATTAATTGTGTCCATGAGTTATTTGTTTCTTCATTTCTTTTTTCTTTGCTTTCAGTTTTATATTCTGCATATGAGTCAAGTCATACAGTACTTTGTTTTTTCTGTCTGGACTATTTCATTATGCATGATGATCTCCAGGTCCATCCATTTTGTTGCAAATGGCAATGTTTCATCTTTTCTTATAGCTGAATAATATTCCATTGTGTATATGTACCACAGCTTCTTTATCCAGTCATCTGTCGCAGGGCACTTTGGTTGTTTCCATGTTTTGGCCACTGTGAACAGTGCTACAATGAACATTGTGGTACATAAGTCTATGCAGACAAAGTTTTTCAAGTCTTTTGGATGCATCAGATAAGGTTCAAATATCTAAAATATATAAAGAACTAATAAGACTTAACAACAAAAAACAAACAACCCAATTGAAAAGTGGGGAGAACAACTAAACAGACACTTCTCCCACGAAGAAATACAAATGGCCAGCAGACATATGAAAAAATGTTCATCCTCATTAGTTATCAAGGAAATGCAAATCAAAACCAAAATGAGATACCACCTCATACCTGTGAGAACGGCTATTATCAATAAGACAAGGAATAACAAGTGTTAGAGAAGGTATGGCGAAAAAGGAACTCTGGTACACTGCTGGTGGGAGTGCAAACTGGTATAACCACTGTGGAAGGCAGTTTGGAGGTTCCTCAGAAAATTGAGAAAGGAGTTACCATTTGACCCAGCAACCCCGCTTCTGGGGATGTACTCAAAAGACTTGGAGTTTTAATTAGGTACATCCATCACCCACCCTGGCCAACTCAATTTATCTCCAAACATAGATGGGTAGTGATACAAGGGGTCCTGTCTTGACAAAGTGTCCAGTAGCTCAGAAAGAAAAGTGGAGCAAGTTTGGACTTAGGGTACAGAGACATCAGGGACAGTGTATCAAAAAAGCAGATGTCCCTCTGTCCTTGGCAATGGAGTAAATAAACTTTTGATCCAGAAATTTCAAGGAGGCCTATTGAGGGGAGTTCTTACCCCCAAACTTATATAGACTAAAAGGCAGGAGATAGTATCTTCAGTAACATGCCTTACTACTTTCCTCTCAAAGATTGTAATAAAGAATTAAATTCCTTGATCTCTGAAAGTGGCAGCAGTGACAGAGTCTATGAGAGGATGGTGGAAGGTGTAATTGCTAAATTCAGTGAAGGGGGATCCTTGATAAGGATCGAAGTGGATGCTGTATTCTCATCTCACAGAAGGCTCCGACAATTTTATTCCAATTGGGGAAGAAAATCATTTAATTTTTTGTGGGGCCTTTCTTGTTAATAGTTAGAGTTGGAGAGAGTCAAATTTAGAGAAGGGAGGACTACTACAGTATATGGAAAGCAATTTATAATAATTTTTCATTGACCGTCAGTTGTCAGAGAGTGTGATTCAGACTGACATATTAATCAAGATAGATGGGGGAATAAGGAAACTGTTTACAGTGCCTTGGATCTAGCCTACCAAAAGAAGTTGCCCCAGAGAATTTGCTGATGATACATAAAGAAAAACTTTCAGTGTTGTTGTTGATAAGGTGAGTGTGAGGACTCCTGAGGAGGACAAAACTTGGTGTCGGGGAAAAGGGGTTTTGGTGATGCTCATCAGGTAAGTTTCATTTCTCTGAAGGATTTGCCTTTCTAGTGCACCCCAAATCCCAGTATACAACGTATGTTGGAAAAGATTGGTAGAGACATTTCCTTATTCCTACTTATATATCCCAGCTTTGAGAAGAGAAAATAAGCTAGGAGAAGGAATCAAAATGAGGAAGAGTTGCTGTTTTTGTTCTCTTGGATAATTCATAAATTATAGATAGAAGAGCTTTTTTAAAAAAACAAGGTACCCAAGATTGTAAAAAGACTACGTAACTACAGAAGGGTGGCATGATAGCCCAGTGGAAGGGTCAAGTGCCTGGAGGAAGCACACTATACTCTGATTTTGGTGATAGTCAAAATCTTCCTGAAGTTAGCAATCCCACAGATGGTAATAAGTAGCCTGCAATTGAGATGTAGGAGTGGTCACTAGACTGCCAGTATTTGAGAGTGTAGAGAGGTGGTCAGAACTGGCAGAGGGGAAGGTATATTAGAAGAGAAGATAGAACAGTTGAGGCATGAAAGTGGGCAGTTACTCATCTTTTGTTGTCATCAAGTTGTCACAAGGGTGTGTCCTTTTCTGGGATGCAGGTCAAGTGAAAAGCAGGGGGTTGAAAAGCCTGTGACCTGTACTTGAGTAAGAGAGTCAAACAAGATTCTGAAGATTCTAGATTACTATGGTTGTACTCCCTGTAGTTTTGCTGCTGATAGCGTTCTTAGGAGGATGACATAGGATCCTTTTCATTTAGGTTGTAGTCCCTGAGAATTTATTGAAATATGAAGGTTGTTTATAAACACCCAGCCCCCTGGCTGGATAAACAGGAGAGGAGTGATGGTATGTTAAGACTGGAAATTCTTATCTGCAAATTCTCATAATAGCTGATGAGTGTAATTGAGATTAGGAAGATTGCTGCTCAAAGGTTGTGTGGAAAATTAGAAGGCATCTAAGAGAAATGGCCTTTCATATGTTAGTTCATAAGTACAAAAGGATTGAAAAATATAGGTGCTCTAGGTGTAGCCTAAGCATAAGAAAGATTGGTAAACTAAATTTCCAAGTCTTGTTAAATTCTAATGAAAGTTGTGTAAATTGGATTTTTAGAACAGAATTAATCTTTTCCACCTTTTTGGAAGATTGGGATCAATAGGGTATGTGCAAGTTCCATTTGAAACGTAAGGAACATATTACCTGAGAAACAGAAACATGTTTGTTTTCTGATTATAAGGAAATTGGCACCCAAAATTTAAGGATAATTTCTTGGATTAAAGCCTGGACTACTGTGGAAGATTTTGTTTGCATGTGTGTGTCCGTGTGCGTGTGTGAGTGTGTGTGTGTGTGTGTGTGTGTGTGTGTGTGTGTGTGTGTGTGCGTGCATGTAATTGTTTGTTTGGGCAGTTCCCTGGCTGGGAATCAAACCAAGACACAGCATTGAGAGCATCGTACCCTAGCCACTACACCACCAGCGAATCCCCTTACTATGGAAGATTTTTATGAAGAGGTGGGAAAGTTTCTACCCACCCTTTGAAGATATCTACAAGAATGAGCAAATATTTAATCTTTTTTATTGAGGGTATGTGAGTAAAATTTACTTGCCAATGTTGATCAGGTACATGTCCCCTATCCTTGTGTTGGGGCAAGAGAGCTGGACGTATCTTTCTCTCGGGACAGAGAGTGTACCAAATGGGATAGTCACGAGTAATTTATTATAGGTTAGAGGAGAGATTGGAGTAAAAGATAAGGGGTTGTAGCAGCTGTTTTAAAAGTTTATGTCCTATATGAAAAGACTTGTTGAGGGATTGGAGAATGGAATGAATTTCAGCCTTGGACAAGACATATCATTATTTTACAAGCAACCAGGGGCCTTCAGATTTATCCCCCAATGTTACTAGAGACTGTTGATCCTCTGAAGCATAAATGACCTTCAGGGCAGGGAACAAGAGCAGCTGCAGGCCAGAGCCAGGTGAAATGCTACAGCCTAGTTTTCCTGTTCAGAAAGTTATTGCCCTGAATGACAATGTCCTCCTCTGTTTGATGCTCCCTGCAATGTATAATAGCTGCTGACTTGGGCCTCGGACACCATTAATAATAAATGAATCAGAGATCCATTAGTTATGGTGATACTAGAGTGTTGATGTATCTCTGTTGTTGCCAGATAGAGGCGTGTAAATGTATTATGTGAAAGGCATATTTCAAACCAGTGTTTATATTTACCACAAGATTAGTTACCAAAGTGAAGAGTCTTATTAAGACAATGAGTCCAGCATTCTGAGACCACGTGCCAATTGGGAGTGGGATTTGACAACATAATTAGAGGAGACAGCAAAGTATTTGTCTTTTGCTCTCATGTAGAAAGGACCTACCACCTATCAACACAGTGTGTATTGCAGTGGGAAGAGGTTGATAGGTGATAGGAAAATGGGGGCTTTTAAACTCTAAGATCTCAGTACATTCATGGCCTGGAACAGGTGAAAGACTGGATTAAAAGAAGAATATTTGCCTAATGGGAGTTGATTCAATAAAGAGGAGGTGTAATAGTTGTGTTGTGACTAAGGACAGGGACTTTAGCGCCTTGTGGGTGAGAAGGTCCAAAAAATTGTGGGAGAATATGGAGCAATGTGTTGGCCAAAAGTAAGTTTTTGGTTTTCGTTCATTAATCTAGCTGTTTGGATAGTTTTGCATTAGCATATATAGAGAGTCCAACTCTTTGTCCCAGCAAACCTATGACCTTACCCTTTCTTTTGTCAGTATCAAGATAGAAAGAGCAATTAATATGAAACAAGCTGACAGCTGGAACATAGATAAGAGTCTTTTAAAGCTACTGAAAGAAGGAATTGCATTGAAAATAGGGGGTCTACAGGTTCAGTAAGAAACCTCTTCATTGCCTAATGGACAGGATGAGTTAAAATGCTAAAATTTGGGTTCACACTGCAAAAATTTCTGGTGAACTTAAGAAAACAAAGTATAGGTAACCTCCATATACCACGATTGTTAGGTTCCTACAAATGCTGTGTTATGCAAATTCGTGTTATTAGGAAACAGAGAAGTAGAATAAAGTATGGGGTTAGGTGCCAAAAATTATTAAAAAACATACTCATATATTTATAAAATAATTATTTTTATTAAAGCAATTTTCTCCTATGCAATGTAATAAAAATTAACACAGTTTTGAAACATGTGTACTTAATACTCCACAATCAAATGGAATTTAAAATGCTAATTAATCTTAAAATTCTGCAGTCCAGTCAAATTTGATACGACATCCATGCTCAATTTAAAATATTTAAATGAGATATTTTTTCTCTTAGAAGCTCTTATTACATTTTGTGTTATTGTGTAATTTCCCTCTTTTCAAATGAGATGTGTGCTCTTTAAAATTCTTATTATGCTTTCTTTGTTTGGGGATTTCTCTAATTTTTAAATGTATTAGAGTGAAGCTGTGTTCTGAGTAGTCATGTTGTATGAGGGTTCCTTCCAAGTCTTAAGCCATGTTATAGAAGTGCAGAATTATACATGGGTTGCCTGTATTTCCCATTTAGACCTGGAAGGCTTTAAGGAGGAAATGAGAGTGTTGTGATCAGATATAAGGGCCCATTTTTTTTTGGGGGGGGAGAAAGATAGTCCTAGGTATGTCACCTCAGGTTGAAATAATTGAGCCTTAATAGGACATATCCAGTACTCTTTCTCGGCAAGAAAGTTGAGAAATTGAATATTGTCTTGATTGGATAGTTTTTGTAATAAATTACAAAGCAAAAGATCATCTACATACTATACTATAGTACTGGGTGTAAGGTCAAACTTCATCACATCTGTAGTTAAGGCCTGGCTGAAGAAATGAGGGCTGTTCTGAAAGCCGTGTGGTAAAACTGTCTATATGAGCCATTGAGAGGTACAAATGTTGGGATTAGTTCAGTTAAAGGCAAAAGTGTTTTGTGAATTAACATGTAAAGAAATAGTGAAGAACAAATCTTTTAGATCCAGACGGTGAATTGAGTAGTATGAGAGTGTAGTGTATGGGTTGAAAACTAGTGGGTGTATAAGAAATACAGTCTGAAACATTATGCAATGATTTTGGACAAGCCATTAGGTCCAGAAGGTTTTGTTTTGTTTTTTAACAGGTATGATGACTGTTATAATGGGAACTCATGAGTCGAAGGAGACATTGAGAGAGAAGAAGAGTTATGATAGGTTGAAGACCTCTTTGTCTCTCCAAGAAGATTAGATATTTTGGTTGGCAAGGGTAGACAGAGACATCCTTGAGTTGGATCTTCACAGGAGGGTGGTGGTTAGCTATAGAGAGAATAAAAGTATCTCATACTATAGGATGTACCTTAATAGATGAAAGAAGAAAAGAGGTCCATGCAAATATTGGAAACCAAGAAAGTTCATAGAAGAGAATTAAGAGAGTGGTTGCCTGTACTCATGGGCTTAGAAGAGTAGCAATGTTCAAAATTTGGATGAAACGTCTCATCCATTCAGTTCAGTGTGGCAGGTAGGGAGTATCAGGAGAAAGTGGCTGAACAGCGTGTCCTCACAGTAACAATTGAGAAGTGGAGTAGCTAAAGGTTGAGACACTATTCCATTAACCTCATGAGAGAGACATGAAAGGGATAGGATTATCTGTATATTTAGATACGTAATCATATGTAACCCCATATATGAGAAGAAAAAGATATGGGATTGCCTGCTACCACCAAGTTTACCAGAGGCAATGCTGAACAGGGTTGGCAGATACAAATCCAGAGGCTTTGCAGACCTGTGAGGAAAGGATGGAATCCTGATTTGGATACCTGGCTATAATCTACTTTAAAATGCTCACAAACCACAAGATGTACAATTGACACAAACAGAGTCCCCAGCAGATATCCCTGTGATCAACAAAAAGACCCAAGCACACCCAAATATGAGTAGGGCAGACACCAAAGACAGCCTCCAAACATCACGGATCAGAGATTCTTAAAAGATCTCAAATCTGACCAACAATAAGTACCCAGACAGACATGCAATATGACCAGCATAGAGACACCGAGTTGACCTCCCACCTGAGCAATAGAGAGACACATGGCCTATATTCATCTGACTGGGAGGAGAGACCACAATCCTCCCTATAAACTGACCAACACAGAGATCAATGGGATGATCACAGAAACTCCAGCAGACCTAGAACATGAAAAGCAAAGAGACATATAATTACCAACATGGCCGTCAAAGAGAATCTCAGTAGAACCTCTACCTGTGCAGGAAAGAACTTAGGCAAAGCTCGAACATAAGCAGCACAGAGACCTCCAAAATAGTCTTACCATGACCTGGCATATAAATCCCTGTATGCCCTGACCATCACAGAGAACCCTGGAAGACACCTAAACTGGCCAGCACAAAAGCCCCCCAGGAGAACTCAAACCTGACCATCACAGACACCCTGAGTGGAGAATCCCATGACCAGCACAGAGACACCAGCAGAACCAGAACCGGACAAGAAAAGAAACACCTTACAGGTCCTCATTCTAAACAACAAACAGAACTCCAGTAGACCTGCAACATGACACAAACAGATTTCCCAGGCCGAAGTCCATGTGACTAGCACAGAGACCCAAGCAGACCCCAAACATGACCAGGACAGAAACCAAAGGCAGCCCCCAAACTTCACTGAGCACAGCGATCCCCAGAAGACCCCTAAACTGACCAGCACAAAATCACCAGCCAGACACCTAATTTGACCAACACAGAGACCCCAACATGACTTCCAACTTGGCTAGCACACAACCCCATGGC
>PVJL010014412.1:0-28162 GCA_004026885.1 Lyroderma lyra | reverse complement strand
GTTTAAGGGGCCTCTGGGACAACATCAAGCGTAACCACAGTCACATCATAGGAGAGTACCAGAAGGAGAAAAGAGAAAGCAAGGAATTGAGAACGTATTTGAAGAAATAATGACTGGAAACTTTCCTAACCTGGTAAAGGAAACAGACATACAAGCCCAGGAAGCACAGAGAGTTCTAAGCAAGATAAACCCAAATAGGCCTACACCAGGACACATTATAATTAAAATGACAAAGGTTAAAGACAAAGAAAAAATCCTAAAAGTAGCAAGAGAAAAGCAACTAATTACTTATGAGGGAGCTCCCATAAGACTGTCAGCTGGTTTCTCAACAGAAAATTTGCAGGCCAGAAGGGAGTGGCAGAAAATATTTAATGTGATGAAAAGCAAGGAGCTACAACCAAGATTACTCTACCCAGCGAGGCTGTCATTCAAAATCGAAGGACAAATAAAGAGCTTCCCAGACAAGAAAAAGCTAAAGGAGTTCATCTCCACCAAACCAGTATTACAGGGAATGTTAGAGGACCTGCTTTAAGATGGGAGTTGGGGGGAAAGCAAAATTATGAATAATGAAATGGCAATATCTACAGATCAACAATTACCTTCCATTTAAATGGATTAAAAGTTTTAGGCAAAAGACATGAAGGGTCCTGCACTGAGCAGAGTGTCAAATAGAGGAAGACAGCAAGTTGACTTTGCTTATAAGTGAGATCCAAAAATGAAAATAAAAAAGTAGAACAGAACAGGGTCATAGATATAGAAAAATGTGGTTTGTTGGGAGATGGGAGGAGGGTTGGGGGAGGGGTGAAATAAGGGGAAGAAATTGGGAAGTTCAGTTTGGTGGTTACAAAGTAACAGTTATGGGGATACAGGGTACAACATGGGAATAGAGTCAATAATGTTGCAGTAACTATGGGTGGTGTCAGGGGGTACTAGATTTGTTGGAGTGATGGGAGGAGGGTTAGAGGGCTGGATGAACAAGGCAAAGAAATCAAGAAGCACAAATTAGTCACAAAATAGCCACAGGGATGTAAAGTGCAGCCTAGGGCATACAGTCAATAACACTGTAATAACTATGTATGTGTCAGATGGGAACCAGATGTATCAGAGTAAAGATTTTGTGAGTTATATAAATGTCTCATCACTACGCTGTACACCTGAAACCAATATAATATTCTATGTCAAATGTAATTGAAAAATAAATGAGGAAAAAAAAGTCGCAAACCAGACAATGGAACTTGAACTGAATTCAGTAAGAAACTTCAAATTTAAAAAATGTAAAATGAAAATAGGTCAAGTTCATCTTAATAGTATGTTTTATTTAACCCAATATATTCAAAATATGGTTGTTTCAACATGTGATCAACATACAAAATCATTCGGAAGACACTTTCCATTCTTCTATCTGTACTAAGTCTTCAAAATCTGGTGCAATTTACACGTACAGCACGTCTGTTTGGGCGGTCACTTCTCACATGCTCAGGTGCCAGTGTGGCTCTTGGCCTTCCCTTTGAACAGTGCAGACTTAGATGGTCTCACTTCAAGTCCTCCACACCCAACTAGGAAGTCCTAGAACAGGGTCAGGAACCAAGCCTGGATGCCTGCGCTCATACTCACTGTGTCGTTGGCCAGGGTGCCTCTCCTGTGAGTCTGAAATGACCCAGAGAAAGCTGGGCCTCTGTGCCCACAGGACCTGGCCACCTCTTCCCTTTGTCCAGCAAAACAGACCTCTCTTCTCATCTAGGAGCTGCTATCTGAATTGCCCTTCTGAGTCCTGATGAAGCAGTTAAATCCTCTTTAACTTTTTCTGAGGGAATGTCTTTTAGCTTCACGTGAATTGGAAAAGGCTATTTTTAAAATCAAAGAGCAATCTTTAGGAGGAAGCAGCCTTCTCACCAGTGGCCCAGGTGTGTACTGTACTCTTAGGGGGCACTGGCCTCCGGAAAGAAAGCTCATCACATCTCTGGAAGGTGAGTGTTGAGCCCTCTTGCAGCCAGCTAGCCATCCACAGGTCGGGGGGCAGCCTGCCAGATAGCAAGGTGACGAAAGCGGGTTCCTAGAGGGTAAGCGAGAAAATGTGCTTGAGACATGCCTTCAAAAATCGAATGCAGGGTGTGCAGGACGCTCAGAACCTCCTGTACCTGGAAGCGGTGAATAGATAACACATGAAATCATTTAGTGGCCCCTATGACTTACAACGCTCGGCAATGCCACCATTAGCCCTTCTGCCTGAAACTTAAGACAGAAAACCCAAGAGGTGACGGTAATTGTCACTCCAGAGTGAAAAAGTAACCTAGGCACAGGAAAGAATACGGAAGGGCATGATGGGCAAGTGTGGCTAGGTGCCCTCTCAGTGCCAGCATGGTGCTCAGGGCTGGGCATGCAAGATCCGGCACAATTCCATTCTCTGAAATTCTCTGGGCTCTCTCAGAGCAAGCTAACAGCCAACATTAGCCTGACTTCTCCAGCACCATGTCTTTGAGGCCAGCAGTCGATGCTGAATGACAAAACCCTGATGGAAAAGGTGAAGGTTCTTAAAAAGATCATCTGCCCCTCCAGATAACTGTGTTTTAACTGGTATTAAGAATCCTGAATCTGCAACCCCACCTTTCTCCCTTCCCTGCTCTTAACTGCCTGGGTCACTGAGTGTTCATTGTATGAACAAAGTTCTGTGGGAGCACAGAGCACAGCACGAACTCCTGTGGGACTGTTGGCCAAGATTTTAGAGCAATGACACAAAAGCTGGGTCTTAATAGTTATGCAGACATTTGCCACACAGAGAAACTAGACAGGAACAACTCAGGCAAGAGATACAATAGCTGTCAAGCAACAGAGCCCCGAGGAGGGTGAACAGGTACGATCTAACTTTTAAGACTTGATAGGCTGCCCAGGCCAGCTCAGGAAACGGACTTACATCCAGGTCTCTTGCTTCTGTGGGTTTCTTTTAGCACAGGGCACAGTTGTAATGTGTTTGGTCTCTGCTATAATTCCACTTCCTAAATCTGATTTCACATTATTTTTTTCTAAGCAGACACAAAAATAATCCCCAAAGTTGATGTGCCCACAGCTTCCTCACATCTCCATGCCTGCGAGCTACTTTTACAAACAACGTAAGTGGTTTCAGCACTCCCCACCAACTGCAGCACTTCTAATGTTTACAATTCTGTGTCGCCCTGGTTCTGAGATACTCTTCCAATTAAAACCTGGTTACACTTCTCTTTCCAAGTGCAAAAGAATCCAATTAAAGTTAATGAAAGCAATCAGTCTGCAAGTCTCGGGGTGTTTTGCCCCACTTGTGAATACAGGTAATAATGCCACTGACCTCATGGAGGGAGAGGAGGCACCATAGTTCTCTGCAAGTGAGTCAGGCCTCAGCCAGCCAGGGAAACCTGTAATTTAGGAGGTCGCGCTGCATGGATCCTCCACAAAGCTCAGGGTGCCATTAAGCATTAACGGTGGGAATCTGTACTTTCAGGAGCTTCAAACTCATTTGGCTTCCATATGGCTGGAGCTTATCAGTGCCTCCCATAAGCCTGAAATCCTGGGACACGCTGAGCTTATTTTCAAGAAGCCATTCATTGCATTACCCTTGACTTTCGATCTGGCTTCCATGAGGCAGCTCTTGATCCCAGAGTGCCACCATTAGAGCACCAGAAGCCCCTGAGGTAGAAACAGCTCAAGTCCGCTGTCTGAGTTCCTATGACATTCTGCAGCCCTTGGTGCTGATGGACCTGCTGGGTGTCAGCTTAGAGGGTCAGCCAAGGACCATCCAGAAAGCGTCAATGAGGCCCGCATCCCCATGCCACGGAGCTATGAGGACACACTCCTCAGATACTGCACACATATGCCATGAGGGTTACTTGTCACCATTCATTCCCAAGGGGACACATCCTCTCCATGCCACTCCTTCTGCCAAAGTTTAGTTGAAAAACCACACCCCCCACTAAGCTGTGATCATTCCTCACAGTCCTGTATTTATTTTGAAGGCTGACTCACTCAGCAGGCATTTCTTGGCAGAATTGTGCAGTTTTGACCTCAAAGTAATTGTCGCATAGTTTCTGTTTCCCCAGATCACTGCCTTAGATGTGAGACTCTGACCCTGACCCCGCCTGGCACCAGTGTACGAGCCACCCTTGTTCTCGGAGAGCTTGTGCTCTGGCTGGGGAAACAAAGCCGACACTTGTGAACAGCTGGAAAACCGAACACGGCAGTAAATAATTAAGTGCTACTCAATTACATAATTGATTAATTATAACTAATTGCTACTTAAATGAACTGCTCTAGTCCACATTGATCTTCCTTGGCTCTGACCTCCTAGAGTGACCGTGGTCTGAACCGCTCACTCAGGCACTTACAGATGGTCTAGAACATTCCTCCTGTCCGGTCATGGATGAGTCTCCCCTCTCATGACAGCATCACCCCCAAGGACAGGACCAGGTCCGTTTGAGCCAAGGACAAGGCCTGGTTTCTTCCTCCTCTATGGTCCATAAAAGAATCAGCCCATTCAAAGTCTAAGGTTCTTTGCTTAATAAACACTTGTTGACTAACGTCAAAACTATGGACTGGTGTTCATACACCCGGGTGCCCCAGCTGCATATGCCTATGAGTATACACCAGAGCCCCATGATCATAATCATGTTTGCTTCATTACTAGACCCCTTAGCACGTCCTTGAGAACAGCCCATCTTATATTCCTCTACTCTGTCTGGTTAAGCCACCAGGATAGTACTTCTACAGCCATGTGTCACTGGCCTGCTAGGATCTGTCCTGCGGCCACCGCCTGACTGCTCATGCAAGACCCTCTGTCCATTATGAGTTGTTTGATGGATCATGTGAAGGAAGGGCAAGCCAGGAAGCTGCCCATCTTTAAGTCCCCCCCTTAGGCTCCGGGCAACCAGAGGAGTCTTTACTCGTTCCCGGGGCCCCATTACCTGGAAGAGAATGCTGTGTCAGATGGCTGGGGCTGCCATATAAAATACCATAGACTAGGTAACTTAATCAACAGAAGTTAATTTTTTCATAATTCTGGAGCCTGGAAGTCCAAGATCAATTTGTCAGCAGGTTTGATTTCATTCTGAGGCCTCTCCCTTTGACTTACAGATGCTGACTTCTTGCTGTATGTGCACATGGTCCTCCCTCTCTGTGTGTCTCTGCCCTAATCTCCTTCTCTTACAAGGACACTGATCAGATTGAAGAAGGGCCCACCTATATGACTTCATTTTACCTTAATACCTCTTTAAAGGCCCACTCTCCAAAACTAGGCATGTTCTGAGCTACTGAGGCTTAGGACTTTGATATGTGAGTTTTGTAGAAGACACAATTCAGCCCATAACAACCACTAATAGTCTAAATGCTTAATAAGTTGTTGTGGGCTTGGTAGAATGACAGAAGGGCAGCAGGACAGATGGACAGAAAGAAAAATAGGACAGCTGCTAAACAGGTGGGGACAGACTAAAAGTGGGATAAATGGGTTGGGAGAGTCCTTCCCACTCCTGACCACTTCTGCTCTTTCACATCCTTTTTGTTCTCAGAAAAGGGACTCTTAGGGGGTTCCCTCGGTGCTCTCACCACCGCAGCCAGGGTTCGATCCCCACTCAGGGATCCAACCAAAAAAAAAAAAAAAAAAAAAAAAAAGAAAAGGCTTCTTTTTCAAGATGATAATTCCTTTGTTTCCTTCACACCCATAAACAGAGACACGATGTTGTAAATGCATAGAGAGCAATGATAAGAAATGTGAGGCCCAAAGTCATTGTGTACCTTGCACAGGCTTCTGGAGAGCTGTCTGGCTCTCTTGGGGGACAGAGCAGAAGACAGAACCCAGGCCATGGCTTCCCACATGATGCCAGGAAATTCTAACTCAACACTGAAATGAAGACTTTGTAAATAACCAACACTGAAAAGGGAGACAAAAGCCCAGGAAACAGGGCCTTTTTCATGTTCAGCAAAATTGTTGTTGTTGAACAGGAGCCACACTCCCAGCAGCAAGAGAGGCCCGATAATTACGGTGGGGCTGAGAGAGTGCTCAGGGTCAGCAAAACAAAGAGGAGGAAATTGCCTGCACAGATTGGCTCAAATATCATGTTCAATGAAGAAGAAAACACAATTTGTTCATTTGGAAAATGACTCCGGTGACGTGAATGCCCTACACTTTGCTGGAATTCATGGAGAAACAGGGCAACAGCCCGGGGGAGGCCCCGCCCAGGGGAAAGAAGGCCGCTTACTGCTTTTAGACCCCAAAACAATTCTGTTGGCCAAACAAGTAGAAAGCACAAGAAACCCTGTTGCATTGATGAGTTTAGGCATTTATGACGAGCAAGTCGGCAGGGCCCCGAGGGGTTCTGAGCCCTTTTTCTAGAGGCAGCACTTTGAGGGTGCCTGGCCCAAACTCCCAGAATAGGCAGCCCTGCACTGACACTTCTAGGGCACAGGGCTCTTTGAAGCAGAGCTGAGGGGTGTCACTCACAGGCTTCTTGTCATCAGCAAAGTGGGATGTGGGTGTGAGCTCACAGATGCATCTGCATTTGTCAACCGTCCTAGGACCTATGTCCCTTTCTCAGCTGCATAAGTTGGACACAGTATACCTGCAGTGACCAGTATAGAGGAGACAGAGAGAGACCTGAGTGATGTGAACGCTCAGCAGGCTAGGTGGCTTCTAGGTCAGAGGACCACCCACCTAATTTGCCCAGGATTGTCCAGGGTTACACCTATGTCCCAGCATAATCATTAACTTCCAAACTGTCCCCATTTGAACACTAAATTAAATAGATACCCTCTGGAATATTAGGTGATCCGACTCCCACCCTCCCATGCCTTACAACCATGACACTTCTGAAGGGTCTGAGCTCCACCTGGAAAAATCAGCTCAGATCAGGGGCAAGTGGGTCCTCCCTTTAGGAATTACAAATATAAGGTCAATGACAGTGTGGGCATGAGTATCACTCAGCTCCTGGCTACTGTTCAACCAATGGCCTATGCTGAGCACAGCTGCCATTATCTGCATGTTCTGTGAGCTCAAAGAACTCCCCAGCCCCACAAAGCGGGGCCCTTCCTGGAAATGAGCCCCTTCTCTTCTCTCTCCTTATGCTCCCAAGTATCTTTGCAATTGATGCCCATCCAAATGTAAACCAGACATGTCTCTACCTTTATATCCTGCCTGGGCTGTGACCTCACTGATCCACCCTCAGATACAAAAACAAATAACCAAAGTATAATTAGGTTCTTGTCATCACTGGGCAAGGAGCAGGAAATAAGAGATGGTTTTGTGCATGAAGTGATTCAAGTTGGAACTTGAGGAACAGGGAGGCTTTGGATCTGAGAGAGGAACACAACAAGAAGCACATGGGGGTTGTGTGATGGCACTGATGTGGGAAAGGGTGAGGAACTGCCAGTGGATACGGAGCAGGACAGGGATCTGAGGCCTGGCCCTAGCACATCCATGACGAGTCTAGGTCACCTTACCCTCACTCGCTCACCAGCTCCCACAGATCCTGCCATCTTCACTATTCCATTTAATGACACTGTCTGACATTTAATCGACTCTTAAATATAATGTTCTTGCGTGGACGAAATTGAATTGTTGCTAATTAAGTCATTGAAAATGAAAATAAAGAGCAAACACTGAACTGCTCACAATTCAGTGAAATAAAATGACTTTGTCATCTGTGGGGGGGTGGGGGGAACCACACATGGGACCCCCTCAGTCTCTTCGCAGGAGCGCTTCCGTCCAGGCTGGTCAATTAACGGGTGAGTGGGCTCAGCAGCCAGGGAGGCCCAGATGAGGGCTCCCCGCATACTCTACTCATTTAAGTGACCTCCCAGTTTCCACCGCTTTCTATTTGCACTGGAAATGTCTGTGTGCTTTGGCCTTTAACATTCTGAGTTTTATTCTACTTCTAGTTGTGTTTGTGAAAAGTGCTCAGCAGTACTAAGGGTAAAGTTAGCTAAAGACAGTGTTTCCTTTGCCCACCTGGAGAAAGCACTAAAAAGTGGGTAATACCTACCAATTTAGAATTAGGAAGAAAACATAAAGGATTTTTTAAATCCCAGCAGCTATTTAAAGGATAAACAGCAAATACAAGTGGAATTATACCAACTAACCATATTACCAGCAGTCAATTGCTGTGGAATAAATGTGCTTATTTCCAGGGCATTTTAATATATTCAAAGACATGGAAAATGGCACCAGAAGAATTTATCACTGACATTTGCTAAATTAGATATTCCCAAGGTTTGCTATATGGATGACAACATTTTTAGCACTTCAGGGTCCTTGCAAGAATAAGTCTCTATAAAAATTCAGGACAGTATTCCTATCATCAACACTTTAAAAATGACTGTGATTGTTACAGCAGCTTTAAAATCAAAGACACCTAAAAGTGAGGGGAAAATTATATGTGTACTCTGTATTTTAATATTTATATGTGAGATTCAAAACATAATATTGTGATGTTTATTTTGGATACATTTATTTTTATCTAAGACTTCTTTTTCTAAGCCAAAGTCAACTCAGAGTTTAGTGAAGATCCACCAGGCGAGTAATATCCAACAACAACTTGCCAATTAACCAGGGCATCATGTCTGACAGCTCAGTTCTCAACCTGTTCAACCGTGCGTGCTCCTTTGGCCGCTGTCCTAATGAATGACTGATCTATGAAACGGGAATAATAATACCTACCTCGTACACACCACTTACATAATCACAAGGATTGAGTCAGATCACACATGGTACTTGGCACAGTAGGTGCTCAGTAAATGTTTAAATGTTATGTTTCTTTTTCTTTTTCTCTGACACTCCGTAAACGTTTATGATCTTTACTCTGTTTCCAAGGCTATTTAGGAATAAGCTGACCAGATGTACCATTTTAAATGGGACAGAAAACAATGGTACAGTACATATCGTCAGCCTTACTGACACTTTGACTTAGCCCAGTGAGACTAAGCTGACCAGATGTGCCGTTTCAAAATGGAGCAGTACCATTGTTTTCTGTTCCATTTAAAACATACATCTGGTCGGCTTATTTAGGAATGAATAAAAACAAAATAAAAAGATCCTTATGTGTGATAAAATCTTCTAATGTGGACATTTTCCAAAAGCCACTCAATGAATCAGAAGTCGTGGGTATCAGTTTGAGGGTCTTTGGCTGAGGTATCTATTTCACAGTGGCTCCAGACCAAACTTCTACTATCACTGTGGTCCATCTCTGTCCCACAGGATGATCAGATTAAAGTCTTAAAATGGGCTGAAATGCAAATGTTTTTAAACTATTTTACTAGAAATGTTTTTGCACTCCTGCATCATTTTTGTTTCTTTTTCTACTTTAGATTCTCAACATTCCACTTTAGGAAAACTTCTCAAAATTATGATGGATGCCCCCAGTCTCCACCCAGCAGTAGATCAAGCCTTCCTGGTCATCTGGTCCCCAATCTTTCTCTCTCATCCCTCCTCCAATGACCCATCAGCTAGATTTATTCCTCTACTAATAGTAAAAATTAAGTTTTTGTCCACTCATCAGAAACCTCCAGAATTCACTGAATTTCTTAGGGCAAGGGCTACAGCTTGCATTTGTCCAAAATCCTCTATAGGCATTGTCATAGCTAGTTCTCAACTAATCTTTGAATGGAACTTAATCTATTTTTTTCATGCAATGATGCCAACAGATACTAACAGTGTTGCAATTTGGGGTCTAGACATTATGTGCCAATGTCTTAAGTCAAGCTGACTCTTTGAAAGATGAGCCTTACCCAGACCATCTCAGTTGCAGCCACATTGGGTCCTTCCACAGGGCCAAATGCAAACATGAACCTGGGGAAGGGGATATGTAGCTACAGCCAATGACCCAACCCTCTAATGATCAAGGATGGCTGTTCAGAGGAGTACACTGAACTCTGGAAACCTGCTATATAGCTTAAATAAAAACTCTGACCTTGTTCTTATTTGAAGATTTTTTCCAATGTTTGTTATATTTATACTTACCATAAAGACTTACCATATATATGTATATGACATATATACATATTATACTAGCTCATATTACCTCACCCTTTATGGTAAAATGGAACCAGTTTAGATAACATTTTATTTTACATAATATTAAATACAAGGCACAGACACAACCTTTGAATGACATGCAGTAAAACTTATCACACAGCAGCCACATCCATCAAAGCCCCACTCAGCTACCAGAGAAGGACACGAGGGAATTGGAATCATCAGTTAGTGCTCTGATCTGTGAGTATTTCCTAACCACAATTTAAGTTGAACCAACTCCATAACTTTTGGTTTGTTTCAGCAAAGGACCTGCAATGCATAAAAATAAACTACTTTATTCTCACTTTTCTCCTCTAGGGTATCCCTTTATGTGAGGAAACATTACATGCTCAGACCCATGAAAAGTACTAGAATTAGATTTCCGTGATCGTTTCATGAGTTGAGGTCACATATGCTTCCTGAGAGGACACACTTGCTCCCTGCAGAAAACTGGGTTCTGGCTGTTTACCACATTGGGTTCTTATCTCTGACTTTTTCAATCTTAATGCTTCAATATTGTTCCATGTGCCAACCAGGCATGGAATAAGACATTCTCTATATGCTATAGGTACTTGGCCCAGAATGCACCTTTGTAACTTTACAAATAAGACCTTCTAATAAAAAAAGAAACTACATATCTCAGGCACCTCCCCATGCAGTACTTCCCCTAGATTTTCACCTCGAAGTTGTGGTTATTATACAAAAGTAACATGAGACTCACTGTGACTCACCATGATGAAAAATCAAACCAAAGAACCAAATACCTCAAGTTTTTGTGAGTCACAAACATTACACTTAGAAGTGCCTTTGGAATTCATATCCTCTTTTCACAACTTCCTCATTTTACAAATGAGGGCATGAACTTTTAAGAGGCACACTGAAAGTCTCGCTCAGTGAGCACTTCGTTACTTCAGTCCCACTCTCCGGTCATTTCACCTTGAGGTCCTCCACCCCTCTCCAATGCCAGTCACCCATGTAATCAATATGCACTCAAAGCTCTAAATTGTCAAAGTGATTTTTCAACCCTGAGTCTATTTTGTGCTCTGTCCAAAACTTCTCACCTCCCTTGATGGGCACACATATGTTGGAATTCTAAGGTATAAAACTGTATTATAAAGCAGATCCTTCAAAATAAGTGCTGGCAAAAATAATCATGTGTAATACTGCATTTTACAAAACACTTTCATTGTTATTATCCCACTTGAGCAAGTAAATAAACAAAAGGTTTCTTTATTAAGGAAAAGAAAAATGGAAAAAGCAGAGAAAGCTAAATAACAGAATGGCCCATCAGAATAAAAGAAAAAGATTCAAAAATATGGGTGGTGCTCAGTAAAAATATATTTTTCCTTTTCAGAACAGGGGAGCTAAAAAGCCTCCAGTCACTCACGGATCATGATCTCCCTCTGAAGGAGTTCAAGCTCAAGAATGTCTAAAAAAGAAATCACCTACTCTCTCCTGCAGGTACTGAGCTCAGAGTTCCTAGGGCTGGATTTGCAAACCAAGTTCCCAGGAACCCTGTACTGCTCCCAGGGGTCTGGGCAAGGCATGGGTGTGCATTTAGATGGACAGTGGAGATTCTGATCACAGAGGCTGGAATCCAAGGAGAGTTCTGCTCTGGCCAGGAGCCACATCTAGCCTCTTCTGACCCAAATGGACTGGTCACTCCCTGAGAGCTGGCTGGAACCCCTGGATCCAAAGGTCAAGGTATCTTTTTGTTTTATAATGGTAAACATACCTATAATGCCAAGGGAAATCCCACTGTTTAACCATTCAAGTCTACATTTCTTCATAATCTGTGGTCCTCTTTATCCACATGCACACTTTTTACAGCCATAAGAAGAGTCTACATAAAATTGTGTATTGCTTTCTGTCATGGTATTTTTATCTGTTTTGTATTTTTTCCAAGTCTCTACAGTTTTCATGCCATAATGGTCTTGATTTTCATAATCATAATTTAAGGGGGGAATATTCAGATGATCCCTAAATTTGTAAATAAAAAGAACTTCTGGGTATAAAAGTACTAAGTCAGTTTGCCATGGGAGAGCTGAGCCAGCCACAGAAGGAAGCCAGGATCTCATCTGTCAGATGGAGGCTAAGATGCTAGAGGTGACCAGCATGTCGAGGTGTAGCCTCAGGGAGCCAGAGCTATAAAACGATAGCTCTGAGATCAGGATGCATGGTGAGCATTGCTTGAGAGAGACCAAGCATCTGGGACGTGGGCATTTGGCCACCAGGGAGATGCCCTCCTCTGTGACCTGGAAGTGGTTCACCAGACTCCACCAGGGGCCCACCTCCATATATGAAGTTACCATTGGGTTTCTGGGTGCACAGAACTGACCAGCAGTGACCACATCAAGCTGCATGACATCAGTTAGGCCTTGGCCAAGGGCAAGATGGCATCCACCTGGGATTTGTCCTCTCTGTATGAAACATGATATGCTATGCAATACCTTAATCAAGGTGTGGTTACTGTTCCCAGGGGCTGGCTATCCTACTTGTTCACTGCTTTATGCTCTTCTAGACAACATGGACATAAATACCCTTGTGCCTTTGATTTCTGTACTTAAGGGATTATGATGACAGTTGAAGATTATATTCCCACACCTCAGGGACTTTTTGCCCACAGGGCTGAAAAATCCCAAAATGGTGATTTACAGAGTGTTAGAGGAATCCAAGAGTGAGAGCAGAGAGTTCTCATTTTTAGTTTAGGGACTCAAACTCTGACACATGGAGGCCACTGAGTTCTATGGACAGACCTATGGTACCATGGCACGGCACCAGCATCCTCACCTAGAATGCCACTCAGCTGCACTCCTGTGTCATCACCCTCCTCCTGCCCTCACACATGCCTGCTACTAGCCCATTAAAAAAGCTTGAGCTGATTCAGGAGGAGGGCAAGATGGTGACTGGAGAGGAGGTCCCTAAAGCCTCTCCCAGAAAACACAATTGAGTGGCCACCCAGGAGCCAAGAAAGAGGACCCTGAGTGACAAAAACGGTGGCTGAGACATACACGCATCGCAAGTAAACACCTGAAGGCTGGAGAGAAGGGGACAAGTGGGAGAGAGGGGAGGGAGCAAAGACGGATGTCAACAGGACCCGATCGCGGCTGACCATCTGGGAGCAGTGCAGTGCAGGGGAGGGAAGAGGCCAAGAGGCAACAAGAGGAGAAGCCCTAGCAAAGTGGCAGAACAGTGGGAATCGTTGGGGAGCTGGCCTGGGGAGCTGGAATTTGGAGCAGCGAGTTGAGGACACAGCTTGGGAACCAGCCTCTGGTAGCAGGGCTGAGCGAGGACTCTGAACTGCAGAGACGACACCTTGGCTCTAGGCTCCCTTGGGACCCACAGCGCAGGTGCGCATGGCTCCTGCACAGGGCTGCGGTCCTGGTCCCTGCCAGCTGCGGGGGCAAGCGGGCTGCTCCAAGGGTGTGCAGGGCTCCTGCGTGGGGCTGCAGCTCCCCTTACCGCCCGCTGCAGAGGTGAGCCAGCTACCTTCCTACCGCGGGGTCAGACCCACAGCTTCAGACTTGTGCACGCCTGCTCACGCGCCCCTGGGTCCTAAAAGCAGTGCGAGCCCGCAGACTCTGCCCCAACATTTGGCCACGGAAGCAGGCCCGGGAAGAAAGGCCGATTTGATAGCATTCCCAGCCAGCAGGAGCAACCTTGGCCCACGTCACGCATCACCCAGCTTCCCCAGCATAAGGCAGAAGGTGGAGCTGCCCCAGTGTGCCTTTTGTTGGCCTCTCCCCTTTCCTACAGCCTCCCCAACCAACTAACTAACTACAGGAAGCGGAGGGACCATGATAGATGCGCACCGCCTCCAAACGTAGCATGAGACCAAAAATATGAAATAAACAACCCCTCTCTCTCCCAAAACTTACCCCTCAAATACCACCTCGTGACTGCCCTACAGCAAGACACCACAAAAGTACCAATCTGGGCTTCTGGGCACTACTGAACATAACACCCTCATGTCAAAAAGGAAGAACCCAGTAGACAGGATGAATTCCTTAAAAACTAAAACTCCTCAGAAAGATCAGGAAATTCATCAAGACAGCTTCTTAGACCTAGAAGTTTCTGAACTAAGTGACAGAGAATTTAAAATAGCCATTCTAAAGGATGTGAGAGAAATGAAAACATACTGGCAGAGCACCATGGCTGAGATAAACAACATAAAAAAGGATCTCATGAACAAAAGGAACAATTTAACAAAGAAATTCAAAACATAAGGAAGATTGAGATGGAAATGCGAGAGATAAATAATAAAATAAAAGAAGTGAGAAAAGACATAACTGCCATAGGAAACAGGGCCAACCAGATGGAGGAAAGAATTAGTGATAGCGAAGATCAGAACAGGAAACAGCTCAGAAAGAGGAAGACAGGGAATACAGAACCAAAAGGATGAAAGAACTCTGCAAGAACTATCTGACTCCATGAGACAAAACAACATCAGGATACTAGGAATAGAAGAAGGGGCAGAGCATTCTACAGCGAGCATACTCAAACAAATAGTAGATGAGAACTTTCCAAACCTATGGAAAGATCTGGAACCCCAAGTTCAAGAAGAAAACAGGTCCCCTAGATACCTGGACCCTAACAGATCTTCTCCAAGACACATGGTACTAAAGATGTCCAAAACTAAAGACAAAGAAACAATTCTCAAGGCAGCCAGGGAAAAACGAACTATAACCTTTAGAGGAAAACCCATCAGGCTGGCATCAGATTTCTCAGCAGAAACTCTACAAGCCAGGAGGGAGTGGAATCCAATATTCAAAAATTTAAAAGAGAGGAACTTACAGCCAAGAATAAATTATCCAGCAAAATTATCTCTCAGATATAAAGGTGGAATAAAGACCTTTTCGACACACAGAAGCTGAGGGAATTTGCCAGCATAAGGCCAGCACTCCAAGAAATACTGAAGGAGGCTCTTCAACCTCAAACAAAATATCAAGAAAAATGGGACAAAGATGGGGCAACAAGAAAGAAACAAAAATAAAACAAAAACAAAGAAAGAAATAAGTAATGGCCACAGGAAATCCCCACAAATCAATCATCACTCTAAATGTTAATGGACTGAACTCACCAATAAAAAGACACAGAGTAGCAGACTGGATTAAAAAACAAAACCCATCCATATGCTGTCTCCAAGAAACACACCTCATCCATAAGGACAAACACAGACTCAGAGTGAAAGGATGGGAAACAATACTTCAAGCAAATGGTAACCAGAGAAAACCAGGAGTTGCCGTACTGATATGTAATGAAATAAAATTCAGGTTAAAAAAGATAGTAAAAGACAAGGATAGACGTTACATAATGATAAAAGGCACACTACAACAACGATATATGCTCCCAACCAGGATGCACCAAAATATACAAAGAAACTACTAACAGATTTGAAAGGAGAAACTGATGAATACACAATCATTGTGGGAGACTTAAACACCCCACTAACAGTCATGGACAGATCATCCAAACAGAAAATAAATAAGAAAACATCAGCTCTAAATGACACATTACAGCAATTGGACATAATTGACATTTACAGGACACTTCATCCAGCAAAAGAGACTATACCTTCTTTTCTAGTGCACATGGAACATTCTCAAGGATAGACCACATGCTGGGACTCAAAAGTAGCCTCAGCAAATTCAAGAAGATCAAAATCATACCAAGTGTATTCTCAGACCACAAAGCTTTTAAATTGGAGATCAACTGTAAAAGGAAAGCAGGAAAAATCACATATACATGGAGATTAAACAACAGCTTATTTTAAAAGGACTGGATAAAAGAACAAATAAACGATGAGATTAAGAAATATATGGAAACTAATAACAATGAAAATACAACATATCAGAATTATTGGGACACAGCGAAAGCGGTAATAAGAGGGAAATTTATATCATTACAGGCCTATCTCAAGAAACAAGAAAAATCACAAGTAAACATCTTAACATCCCATCTTAAAGAACTAGAAAAAGAAGAGCAGACAAAACCCAAAGTCAGCAAAGGAAAGAAATAATAAAAATTAAAGCAGAGCTAAACCAATTAGAGAACAAAAAGACAATAGAAAAAATTAATATTATGAAGAGCTGGTTCTTTGAGAAAGTCAACAAAATTGACAAACCCCTGGCTAGACTAATCAAAGGACGAAAGGAAAGGACACAAATATCCAAAATTAGAAATGAAAGGGGAGAAATTACCACTGATAACCACAGTTATACAAAGGATTATAAGAAAATATTATGAAGGACTTTATGCCACTAAATTTAACAACGTAGAAGAAATGGACAAGTTTCTAGAAACGTATAGCTTACCCAGACTGAACCAAGAAGAACTAGATAATCTAAATAGACCAATTAATAGCAAAGAGATTGAAATGACTATCCATAATCTCCCTAAAGGCAAAAGCCCTGGACCAGATGATTTCACCAATGAGTTCTACCGAGCATTCAAAGAAGAATTAATGCCTGCTCTCCTCAGACTCTTCCAAAAAATTGAAGAGGAAGCAATACTTCCTAACTCATTCTATGAGGCCAACATTACCCTAATACCAAAGCCTGGCAAAGACAACATAAAGAAAGAAAACTATAGACCAATATCTCTGATGAACACAGATGCAAAAATCCTAAACAAAATATTACCAAACAGAATACAACAATGCATCAAAAAGATCATACATCATGATCAAGTGGGATTCATCCCGGGAGCACAAGGATGGTTCAACATACGAAAATCAATCAATGTGATACACCATATAAACAAAATAAAAGATAAAGACCATATGGTCATTTCAATTGATGCAGAAAAAGCTTTCAACAAGTTACAACATCCATTTATGACCAAAACACTAAATAAAATAGGTATAGAAGGAAAGTATCTCAACATAATAAAGGCCATATATGACAAGCCCTCGGCTAACATCATACTGAATGGGGAAAAACTAAAGTCTATTCCCCTAAAATCAGGAACATGACAGGGATGCCCCCTGTCACCACTGTTATTTAATATAGTACTGGGAAGTTCTAGCCACAGCAATCAGGCAAGAGAAAGGAATAAAATCTATCCACATTAGGAAAGAAGAGGTCAAATTGTCACTATTTGCGGATGACGTGATCTTTATATAAAAAATTCCAAAGATTCCACCAGGAAACTATTAGAAACAATAAATGAATATAGTAAAGTCACAGGATACAAAATCAATGTAAAAAAAAATCAACAGCATTCCTACAAACAATGAATCCTCAGAAAAAGAAATGAAGGAGTCAGTTCCCTTTGCTATCACAACAAAAAGAATGAAATACCTGGGAATTAACTTAACAAAGAACGTGACAGACTTATACATGGAAAACTATAAGACATTTTTGAAAGAAATTGGAACAGACTTTAAGAGGTGGAAAAATATCCCCTGTTCATGGATAGGAAGATTTAACATTGTTAAAATGGCCATTCTGCCCAAAGCAATCTACAGATTTAATGCAATATCCATCTAAATCCCACAATCATACTTTCGTGAAATAGATAAAAGAATTAGTAAATTTATATGGAACCATAAAAGACCTCGAATTGCCAAAGCAATACTACATAAAAAGAATAAGGCTGGTGGCATTCCCTGACTCTAATTTATATTACAAAGCATCAATAGTCAAAACAGCTTGGTCCTGGCAGAAGAACAGAAATATAGACCAATGGAACAGAACTGAAAACCCAGAAATAAACCCACAAATTTATGGACAAATAATTTTCGATAAAGGAGCAAAAATCATACAATGGGGAAAAGACAGCCTCTTTAGTAGGTGGTGCTGGGAAAACTGGAAAAACATATGCAAAAGAATGAACCTGAGCTGTGAACTCTCTCCATATACAAAAATTAACTCGAAATGGATTAAAGACCTTCATATCAGACCTGCAACAATAAACTGTATAGAAGAAAACATTGGTACTAAACTTATAGACCTAGGACTCAAGGAAGACTTCATGAACCTGACCTCAAAGGCAAGGGAAGTAAAAGCAAAAATAAATTAATAGGATTATATCAAACTAAAAAGCTTTTGCACAGCAAAAGAAACTATCAACAAAGCAAAGAGACAACCAACTGAATGGGAGAAAATATTCACAAATAACGCATCAGATAAGGGTCTAATATCTGAAATATACGAAGAACTAATACAACTTAACAAAAAAAAAAAAAAAAAACACCCAATTAAAAAGTGGGCAGAAGAACTAAACAGACACTTCTCCCATGAAGAAATACAAATGACCAGCAGACATATGAAAAAATGCTCATCCTCATTAGCTATCAGGGAAATGCAAATCAAAACCACAATGAGATACGACCTCACACCTGTGAGAATGGCTGTTATCAACAAGACAAGGAATAACAAGTGCTGGAGAGGATGTGGAGAAAAAGGAACTCTGGTACACTGCTGGTGGGAGTGCAAATTGGTACAACCACTGTGGAAGGCAGTGTGGAGGTTCCTCAGAAAATTGGGAATGGAGTTACCATTTGACCCAGCAATCCCCCTTCTGGGGATCTACCCCAAAACCTTGAAAATCTTAATCTGCAAAGACTTATGTACCCCAGTGTTCATTGCAGCGCTGTTCACAGTGGCCAAAACATAGAAACAACCAAAGGTCCCCGCGACAGATGACTGGATAAAGAAGCTGTGGTACATTACACAATGGAATATTACTCAGCTGTAAGAAAAGATGAAATATTGCCATTTGCAACAAAATGGATGGACCTGGAGATCATCAGGCTAAGTGAAATAAGCCAGACAGAAAAAAAACAAGGAACTGAATGGCTTCACTCATATGCGGAGTATAAAACTGAAAGCAACAAAGAGAAAAGAAATGAACAAACAAACAAATAACCCATGGACACAATCAATAGTTTAATGTTTATTTGGGGACGAGTGGGTTAGGGAGGGGAGAAAGGGGACGGGGTGGGAGAGGAGTGGGGGAAGCTAAATATAAGGTGATGGAAGAGAAGTCACATTAGGTGGTGAACTTATTATACAACAAGTTGACAATGCACTGTAGAACTGTATGCCTGAAACCTACGTAATCCTTGCTAACAGATGTCACCCCAATAAGTCTAACAATAAAAATGAATTAAAAAAAAAAAAAGCTTGAGCTGCTTTAGATCCAAACTATGGCAACATTCTTCTCATCTTCAAATCTCCATTCCCTATTACATTTAAACTTGAATTATGTATTTTTGCCTTCCTTCCAGATAACATTGTCTTCTGCAATATGAAATTAGATCTAGGGAAAAATAATTGCTGAGCTGTTTGAATTTTGATCAATACACTCAAAGAAGAAATGGTAACTCAACTAACTCTTTACTGAAAGTACTGTATTTCACTCAAGATAGAACATGTCAGAATAAAAGCATTCTTAGGCAAGTTTTTGTGGTGGTGAATGTTCTTAAAACACTGAAAGACTGAAATTTTCCCAAGTATATTTTACCTTTTAATAAAATTGAAACTAATATGGTTGTCTCAAGGAAAGAGCCATTCTTACACACAGCAGAGGCCAGCAGCCCGTGACTAGCCTCTCAGAGGTGACCTGCATGGGGGTTCGGAGGCATGCGGGAAACTCATACCCCATCACTTTTCCTGACTTGACTCACGGCATTACTAAAGACTTTGGATTGGGCTCACTGCCCTGGCTCTTTCTCCTCCTGGCTAACTCACAGAAGAAGCTAGAATGTCTGAGGAGCAACTCTCTGCCACACTCCCTTGGCTGCAGCCTGAACCATGCCTGGACTGGCTCAAAGGAGGGTGTGGGCTGCACATGCATCCACTGTAATGTACTCAGAATGGAATACATCATCTCCACAATCTCTTCTACACACACACACACACACACACACACACATGCAGAGCACACACACACTTATGCAACACATACACAAATACTCCTCTTCCTATATTCTCCATTTCAATGAATGGCAGGGGGTCACTATCCTCCTTGTTGCTAGAGCCAAAACCTGGGTAATTCTAGACTCTTTCCTTCTCCATTTCCCAATAGCCATGATCCCTCAGCACTATCTATGTACTAACCACTGAATGCCTTATTGTCTACCTCATGATCAGAGTTCTCTCATCTAAACTATTATACTATAGTATCAGGAGATATAGTAATTAAAGAAAGGGAATTCAACACCACCTTAAAAAGTCAGGGCATTGAGCAATTACCTTGGGCACTGTGCTGGGTATATCAAGAACATTCCGGACCTCAAGTAATTCACAGTCTGCTTAGGCACATGCTACCTAACCATGAAGAAATGAGAAAAGGAAGCAATGCGATGATAAAGTGACAACCAAATATAATAACATCCCCACATGAGTTATCTGGTTGGGAAGGGACTGATGCGGCACGAATCATCAAGGAAGGCTCCTGGAAGAAGTTGGAATTTGAGCTAAGCTGCCAAGAATGAGCAGAACTTGAATCTGTGAAGTAGAAGGAACTGTGGAAAAAAGTCTTGAGAGGCAGAAGAACCATGGGCTACACAGAGACAGGGGAGAGTGGGCTCCATGCTCCATTTGGTAAGAAATGGGGAAAGGCAGAATGAGTCAAATTAAGGTCGGTGCTTCTGAGCATGGGTCTTGGCAGTTTCACAGAGTAGGAAGGAAAAAGCAGGGAGGCTTTTTGCAGTTCCCTGAAGAAAGGGGTGAATGAGTGTGGACTCTCCTACTTTCTGAGTTCATAAAAGACAAAGTGAACAAGTAGCCAATAAAACTAGGCCTGGAGTCATAACTATTACCTCTAGCTAAAGCCACCTCCTTGGCTGAGGCCCCAGCAACTTGTTTTGTCTACTGACAGCTTTTACAAACTACCATGGTTAAGTGTCAGGGGCATGTAGCACTTTATCAACCAGTAGTCAGTTTCCCCAGGAATTCAGAAAGGCATACACTGGGGCTCTAAAATCTGTAAGTTCCAGGGTTAATGTACATATGTGGGGTTAACAGTGCAGAATTCAGAAAGAAACCTCTGACAGAAAAGCTCTTATTCATTCAGGAAAGAAAAGGGTACCTCACTTTATGCAAGGAAGCTCAAACATTCTCAGGTGCACATCCCCCTTCAGGCTCGGAAACCACTAACCAGGTCCAGACCATTCAAGTTGGTACCCAAGCAAAAGCAGAGCGAAGTCCTGAATTCACTTCTGGGGCCTGGAGAGGCTAAGCTAATTTAAAAGGCCATGTTTATTTTTTTAAGAGCAGTTACACACTTGGGGTCTTGTAACCCAAGGGGCATGCCATGAGGAAGCACTGATGGCCTCTAGGGTCATGTGCATACCTCCAAGCCAGAGAGAGAAAGCAGCCTAAAGAAACTGGGGCCAGAGGCTGAAATCAGACAAGAAGATTAGGATAGGAGAGCCTGAGCTTGGAATTGGGGCTCCATGACTATTCTCCCAGCCTTTAACAAAATAGAAAGAACCAATGCTGGCACTCAGGACACCTATATTGTAATCCCAGCTCCACTACTGGCTAGTTGTGGCATTCAAGGATGTTGCTTACACAATCTAGGTGAAAGTATACGTCCCTGCAAAATTGAGGTGACAAGATCTCTCCTCCAACCACCTCACTGCAGAGGGTTTCCTAAACAGATGACCAACAACCAAGGAAGCAGTTTGTGACTGTGTGGTCCTATGCTTGAATGTGGGTTCATTATAATCATGATGTACTCAACATGACCCCAGGCCATACCAGGTGGAATATGATCAGGTAGAGTCTGGCACTGCCTTCAAGGAGCTTATAACCAGACATGGAAGAGAGGACCATCACCCAGACATGACCATCAGATGAGTTAAATGGTCCTAACCAGGCCGCTATGTGCTGCAGATTAAGTAGAGAAGATATCCCAGAAGAGTCTGAACATGAGCTGGACCACAAAAGATCCACAAAGGAGTAAATTTTGAAAAAATAAAAAAGATAAGGGTAGAAAAGAAAAGAAAACCTACAAAATCAGAAATGTAAGCCAATGCCCAGTTTTTAGAACTCATTCACAGCTAATGTACATGGAAGCACCCAGGGCTGCAAGTCTTTGTATTTACTTATTTTTCTGTATGAACAAAAGGAAATCTGAAAGTACTAAGGAATCAAAATGGAAAGAAATCAAGATTACCCAGGATTTTATCACTTTGAATAACCAGTGTTATTATATAGCCTTAAAATCTGTTTCAAATAGTCTTCTATAAGATCATTTTTAAATGCTTGCATAAATTTTAGTACAAAAATGTAAATCCCCTACTGTTGGGATTTTAAGATATTTCTAAATCGTATTAACGATATTTCAAAATGTGTCACTGGGAATGTGGATTCTACAGTGAGAATGTCTGGGTCCAAATTCACTCTCCATCCCTTTTTATCGGGGTTGCCTTGGGTAAATTTACCTCTATAAACTCAGCTTCCCAGTCTTAAAAATAGGATGAAAATAGTGAGGGTACATACAGTATGGTTTCACATGTTTAGAATCCTAGAAAATGCAATCTATAATGACTGAGAGGAGATCAATGGATATCTGGAATGAGGATGACACATGCTGGAGCAGGAGGAAACCACAGGAGAAGACTTTTGGGGGTGGTGCATATGGTCAATTTTGACTGTGGTGATGGTTTCGTGAGTGTATACATATGTCAAATGTTATCAAGTTGTACACTTTAAATAGTACACTCCTTGTGTACACTATGCACGGTGCACTATGTGCAATTTTTCTGTGTTAATTATACCTCAATAAAGTTGTAAAAAATATTTTTAAAAACTCATACTAAAATAAACCACCATCAGGAATGCATGACTCTGCCCTTTGTGTTCTCCCTCAAAAACAATGGGTATGTCTTTAAACATTTTTGCCAGACTGTAAACAAAAATAAAGCTATCTCACTGTCATTCTAAATTATGTTTCTGTGATTACAAATTAAGTATAAAATAGTCCCTTTTGTGCATTTGCATTTCTTTTTATGAATTATATGTGTGTATGTTTGCTCATTTTTGTTGCTATATTTATCCATTTTCTTATTTATTTCTTATTGTGATTATGCAAGTATGCTTTTCAGGACTTTCTCCATGCAATACATGTACTTTTTAAAGCAAAAATAGGATCATACTTTATATCCTATTTCGTAACCCTCTTTTTACACTAACATAATATGAGCATCTCTCCATGTCAATAATGGGCAGCTACATCATAGTTTTAATGGCTAGAGCAGCAATTCTTGATGCTGCTGCTTAAATCATATCTCAGCTTCAGAAAATGGAATGAGGCTCTCCCTCATTTCCAAGGGAGTTGAGAGTAACTTCATAAATCACTTTTTTATTGCCACGGCATCACAGAAACTACAGCAGATTCTCCAATGAAAGACAACCAAGAATTCTCCTCACCCTCAAAGGGAACTTGATGAAACTGACTTCTGCTGATGTTTTTCTCAGTTCCCTTAGAACAGTGCTGATAATGACATTTTAAGCTAGCCACACTTCACTTGAAAAATTATGAAAAGATCAATTTGTTCCCATTAGTCTCCACTTCATTAATACCCAAGATGAGGTCCACTCTAGTAAACAGTGAGCAATGTTTGGCTCAAGTAGAGATGTCTCTTTGTCAAGGTCTAAAACAGAGTAAATCAACAGCCCTTCCTTAAAGTTCAAAAGGAAATACTTGTATTAAAATTAAAAAGCTGTCCTCTTAAAGGTCAGACAAAAAAATTGGTAATGTCCTGTGAGAAATACAATTATTATTCAATGCAATGCATTGCTGTGACATTGGGACAAGAATTTAAAAGTGGCACAGCTTAGTAGTGAAAAGTTATTGTATACCTAGCAGTAAGAATCTAACTGCTTTTTAAGTTACCTTTGACAGACACCTAATACCCAGGCTCCCTCATGCAATGGAATGAGAGACTTTCTCAAATTGAGATCAGTAGAACCTTACTTTAAAATCATCATTCCTTCTCTTTCAGACTGTGTTTCAAACAAGTCAACCATATAAATGAGGAAACATTCAGTCTGAAGGTCAGATTAACTGACTGGCCACACTGGCTGAGATGTTTATGCTTTGAAACCACTGGTCAGAAACAAAGCATTATTTTTGAAAGGAGAAAACCAAAAATTAGGTTGCAGTAACCAGTCTGTGGCAGTCCAGGCATTTCAAGAGGTCTTTTTTTTTTTTCTTTCATCATTAGAAAGCCATGAGCACTCAGCAAATACTGGGGCCTCCTCTGTACCTCATGTAATTCTGGGTGCTGGTAAGAACATGAAATTGAGCACTCATGTCAACCTGTCACCAGCAGAACAGATGAAGAGATAGGCACATAAAGAGCTCACTTCCCAACCAGGCCAATGAAGTTAAGTGTAATTAGAAAGAAAATTATCTGTCTCTGGGTGGTGAACACACAATGCAATACATAGATGAGGTATTATAGGGTTGTACATTTAAAACTTATATAATTTTACTAACCAATGTCACCCCAATAAATTTAATTTTAAAAAAGAGAGAAAAAAGTTCACTGTGAGCATGAGAAACCAATGACTGGAGCTGGCAGGATATGGGAGAAGGTTGTTTGCAAGTGAAGGAAACATGACTATCCAAGCTCACCCACCTTACTACCTTTGGGTGCATAAAACCAATGCTGGAAATTACTATTGTGAGGGGTATTTTAAAATCTCAATGATGCTTAAAATAAATTGAAGGGGGGAAACGTGCATTTCAAGCAGCTAGGCTGACAAGCACTTTTTCCGTAAAGGTGATAAAAGCAATTACACCTTAACAGAAAAGCTCTCAGTTTGTCTATGGATGTTTCCTCCCCCAACTTAATTTATCAAGCTCTGAATGAAAATTGGGTGTTTCCAATAAACTAGAAATGAAAAATTCATTGGAGAGTAAGAAGTGTCTTCTGCACAGCAAGAACTGCCTGTGAGGGAAAACCCTAAGTAGTGAGGAGCTGGCATCCTTCAGAGTCGGTGCCAAGGTGAGTGGTCAGGTAGGAACCAGATCCATACACCTGGTGGCCCCCCTTGGATGACAAGGACAAGTATTTCACAAGGATCAGAGCCATAGGGGTTGAGACTGGAGATGTAAGACATAATAGACACTGAGTAAAATGGTTGGGCCAGTAGGTTTGACCACCTACCACGTGGGTGAAATCAATGGGTACAGAAAAATCCCTCAACTCCCCACACTTGGTCTGAGGTCTACACACCCAGGCAAGGGCTTGGGCTTAAAGACTTAGAGGAGGAGAGAATTTAGAACAGGAGGGTTGACAATGATTTCAGGTCCTTTTCTGAGATATGAGTTTGGCATAAAGATAGAACATATAAGAAACTGGAGCTAAAATGAAGGACTGGGGACCAAGGAAACCTGGGCAACCCCACAGTGAGGTTCCTCTCTGCTGAGGCTGCTGCTGCTGCTGCTGCTGCTGCTGCTGCTGGGAATCTGGTCTTAGGGCTGGGCTGGTTCCCTGGGGCAGGAGTCCGAGTGCCTTCTGCAGATATGGTGATGGTTGGGCCAGATGCTATAATTCTGGACTGTCTGCAAGACCTCTGATCAGAGGTCCTGGAGCCCACAGTTATCAGAGAGAAATGGAGAGCTGGCGCCGGTGTGCTCAGGACAAATACATTAAAACAAATGCAAGATAATAGATATCTTCCAGTGATGACAACAGAACCAAGGATAGCTGGTATCCCTGAAGTAGAGATACAACAAGCAGCACAAAATAAATTAAAGCTATAAGAGGAAACAAACTTCCCTTAAATGAAGAAAGGACCAAATCTACATATTTGAAAGAACATTCCAAGTGGACCATATTGTAGAAAATTTGAGACAGAATGAGCATTACCAAAACCAATCTTGATCCATTACTAAACATAAAAAAAGAAACAGCATTGCTTAGGCATTAGAAAAGAAGAAACAAAGAAAAACTACTTAAAAGGCTAATAAGTAAGGCTAGCCTCTTATTTCTTTACAGTAACATTTAAATACAGAAAAAAAAAAAAAGAAAGACCACAGTGTATGAGAGTTTCTGAAGGAAAAAAGTGTGCACCAAAAATTGTAGGCCCAACACAGTGTTGTTCAAGTGTAAAGGTGCCAGACATGCATTCACAGACTTGTAAGAACTCAGGAAATTTGGCAGCCTTGAGTCCCACAGGTAAAAAATTGTGATGACAAAATCTAGCCATTCAAGAACAAGTGGGAAAGTTGTGGTAAAAGGACCTGTACTGAGCACTGAACCTATACATTGAAATGGGAGTTAAACAATTTTATATCTACATAGATAGATAAATAGATGATAGATAATATTTAACTTTCACTTCAATGTACATGTTTTTATAAATTTGAAAATTGCTATAAAGGAAATAAACAATATGAGATAATAGCTAAGGGTGGTTATTTTAAATTGAGGTATTATTTACATGTAATAAAATTTATAAATTTTAAGTATACACTTTGACTAATTTTGACAAATGTATAAACCCATAAAATCACTATATATATATATATATATATATATATATATATATATATATATATCATCACTATATATATATATATATATAAAACATTTCTATCACCCCTAGAAGTTTCCTCAGGCCTTTTTCAGTCATCTCTCCAGACCCCAGAGGCAACCCCTGTTCTGATTTCCATCACCTGTTCTAGAACTTTATGTAAATAGAGTCCCTATGTGTTTGGTTTCTTTCAATGTTTTTAGGATTCATCCATATTGCTGCATATATCCATAGTTTATTCTTACTGTAGTTCATGTTTTATTGTTGAGTGATATCTCATGGATATACCACAATGTGTGTATACATGCTGTGGATAAACACATGAGTTGTTTCCAGCTTTTGCCTATTATAAATGAAGCTACTATACACATTCATGTGCATGTTGTTATTGCTGTTGGGTAAATACCTAGTAATTCATTAGCTGAAATATAATACAGTTGTGTATTTACCTCTATAATAAATACCCTAAGTGGTCCTATCATTTTACCACAGAGGGCCATATGTTTAACATCTATCAACACTGCTGGGCTTTTAAATTTTAACCATCTAGGTGGGTGTCAGGTGATTTCTCTTTGTGGTTTTCATGTATGTTTTTACCCAATAGTGGATGACACTGAGGTTTTTGTTGTTGTTCATATGTTTATTGACATTTTATATATCCTCCTTTGGTAAGGGTATGTTCAAAATTGTTTTGGAAATATTTTCATCAAGCTTGCCACTTGCCTTTGAATTTTCTGAAGAGTTTCTTTTGAAAAGCTAATGTTTTTCACTTTAAGATGTCTAATTATTCCATTTTTTTCTCTTTCATAGACAGTACTTTTCAGTGTCTCTTAAACAAATTTTGCTTACTGTGGTTAAGAAAATAATTCTCTTACAGTTTCTTTTAGGAGCCCTATGGTTTTACCTTGTATATTTAGGTACTCATACACACATTTTGAATAACTTTTTGTGTATAGTATAAATTAGGGTTTAAGATTAATGGATTTTTAAAATACAGGAATACTTAAGTTATCCCAACAGTGTTTGTTAAAAATATTTTCCCTCCCATTTAAATCACGTTATCATCATTGTTAAAAATAAGTTGACTGTATTTGTGTGGATTTATTTTGACATTTTCTAATCTATATCACTGATTAGATAAGGGCATTATAGCTATGAATTTCTTGACTGTTGCCCATTAGTAAGAAACAGATCTCACTCCTCTCACCACTGATCCATCTGTCTACACTTTAATAACACATGGCTTTAATTACCCTGGCTTTATAATAAATCTTAAAAATCAGGTAGGATTTTAAGATTTATTATAAATAATAAATCTTCCACTTTGTTCTTTTTCAAAAAGGTTTACTATTCTAGATCCTTAGAATTTCCATATAATTTTTAGAATTATCTTGTCAATTTATATTTTTAAAAAGGCTGACGTGGTTTTTTATGGGGTTTTTTTTAATTCATTTTTATTGTTAGACTTATTGGGGTGACATCTGTTAGCAAGGATTACATAGGTTTCAGGCATACAATTCTACAGTGCATTGTCAACTTGATGTATAATAAGTTCACCACCTAATGTGAGTTCTCTTTCCATCACCTTATATTTAGCTTCCCCCCCTCCTCTCCCACCCCCTCCCCTTTCTCCCCT
>PVJL010014411.1:0-28199 GCA_004026885.1 Lyroderma lyra | reverse complement strand
CTTTAGGGAAGCATGACTTGTTTTACTTCTGCAATCTGGAAGGTGTATACTGCTCACTCAGGAATCTGGTTGATAAGGCCAGTTCCTTGGGAAACTCTAAAGAAAGAAGACTATCTGGGTACTTGGAAGAAATGCCTTGGGAAACTGACTCCCTCTCATTTACTCTGACCTTCAAGTTAGCTGGCAGAGAGTCAGGGATGGTTTATGATTTGTCCTTGAGTAAGATAATGCATATTTGTTTCTCCTGTGCTGCACTATGCTGTGGGGATATATTGGGGAGAAAAAATAAACTCAGGGCTGGTTGCTAAGAATGCTTCCAGTTCTCCCGGACCCTCTTTGTCTCTTTCTTTCTTTTTTTCCTTAAACCTCACCCCCCACTTCAGGTACTGTTCTCTGGAACGCCGAGGCAGGACCCCGGCACCTTCTCCCATATACTCTATTATTTTTTTATTGGGGTGACATCTGTTAGCAAGGATTACATAGGTTTCAGGCATACAATTCTACAGTGCATTGTAAACTTGTTGTTTAATAAGTTCACCACCTAATGTGACTTCTCTTTCCATCACCTTATATTTAGCTTCCCCCCTCCTCTCCCACCCCCTCCCCTTTCTCCCCACCCTAACCCATTCAACCCCAAATAAACATTAAACTATTGATTGTGTCCATGGGTTATTTGTTTATTCATTTCTTTTTTCTTTGCTTTCAGTTTTATATTTTGCATATGAGTGAAGTCATACAGTTCTTTGTTTTTTCTGTCCGGCTTATGGCAGACTTATACACTGAAAACTATAAGACACTTTTGAAAGAAATTGAAACAGACTTTAAGAGGTGGAAAAATATTCCCTCTTCATGGATAGGAAGACTTAACATTGTTAAAATGGCCATTCTTCCCAAAGCAATCTACAGATTTAATGCAATACCCATCAAAATCCCACAATCATACTTTTGTGAAATAGATAAAAGAATTATTAGATTTATATGGAACCATAAAATACCTCAAATTGCCAAAGCAATACTACATAAAATGAATAAGGCTGGTGGTATTACACTTCCTGACTTCTATTTATAATACAAAGCATCAATAGTCAAAACAGCTTGGTACTGGCAGAAGTACAGAAATAGAGACCAATGGAATAGAACTGAAAACCCAGAAATAAACCCACAAATATATGGACAAATAATTTTCGATAAAGGAACAAAAAACATACAATGGGGAAAAGACAGCCTCTTTAGTAGGTGGTGCTGGAAAAACATATGCAAAAGAATGAACCTGAGCTGTGAACTCTCTCCATATACAAAAATTAACTCAAAATGGATTAAAGACCTTCATATCAGACCTGCAACAATAAACTGTATAGAAGAAGACATTGGTACTAAACTTATAGACCTAGGACTCAAGGAAGACTTCATGAACCTGTCCTCAAAGGCAAGGCAAGTAAAAGCAAAAATAAATGAATGGGACTATGTCAAACTAAAAAGCTTCTGCACAACAAAAGAAACCATCAACAAGGCAAAGAGACAGCCAACTGAATGGGAGAAAATATTTGCAAATAATGCATCAGAAAAGGGTCTAATATCTAAAATATATAAAGACCTAATAAGACTTAACAACAAAAAAACAAACAACCCAATTGAAAAGTGGGCAGAAGAACTAAACAGACACTTCTCCCATGAAGAAATACAAATGGCCAACAGACATATGAAAAAATGCTCATCCTCATTAGCTATCAGAGAAATGCAAATCAAAACCACAATGAGATACCAACTCTCACCTGTGAGAATGGCTGTTATCAACAAGACAAGGAATAACAAGTCCTGGAGAGGATGTGGAGAAAAAGGAACTCTGGTACACTGTTGGTGGGAGTGCAAACTGGTACCACCACTGTGGAAGGCAGTGTGGAGGTTCCTCAGAAAATTGGGAATGGAGCTACCATTTGACCCAGCAATCCCCCTTCTGGGGATCTACCCAAAGAACTTGAAAACCTTTGTCCGCAAAGACTTATGTACTCCAATGTTCATTGCATCGCTGTTCACAGTGGCCAAAACATGGAAACAACCAAAGTGCCCTGTGACAGATGACTGGATAAAGAAGCTGTATTTTTTACTTTACATTCTCCTCCCTATGCCAAGTCAATACATAATTACAACAGCATAGTTTATCTTTCAGCCCCTGGGAGGCTTGGGAGGAACTGAGAACCTGGCTCTGAGAATCCAAGGCTTGGTTCTGACCTGGCACCTTCTCATCAGTGATTTGCACTTGGAAAATAATGTTCTCTCAGGAACTCATTTTTTGTATCTTCATAATGCAGGTCATTTCTTTATCATAAGCTGTAATCAGAACTATATACAACTGTAAGGTCTGGAAACCCTTGTCTGGGATCACATAACCTTGGATACAGATGTAACAATGGGATGATGATGTGAACACTGGGCAGAACACAGAACACAGCACCAACTGGCTAAGTCAGTTCTGTCATCCAGGCACTCTTGCCATGTGTGTGTGTGTGTGTGTGTGTGTGTGTGTGTGTGTGTCCCAGGAGGATTGAAATAAACTGAAATATTAATATTGTCTTCTCTGGCATAGAACCTTCCAATGCCTTATTTCATTTTTTTTCCAGGGCAAAGCTCCACAACTCTGTCTATGTTTTGCATAGCTCCACAGGAGCTGTGAGTGTACCTGACTATACCACACAGCTCTGTAAAATCTTCAATCCTCAGGGCTTGAAAAACTCTGTGACTTATTTCTAACGAACAGAATAGTGCAAAATGATGTGGTGTCATACACATAACTTAGATATGAAAAGTGTATGACTGCTTACTCTCTCATTCTCTCTGTAGTCCACCCTATTTTTGTCTGTTTCTTGGTCTTTGTCTATCTCTGTATAGATATTTCTTCATGTTTGTTTGCCTTACTCTCTTACTCTGTTTGTGTCTCTTTATTCTCTCCATGATCCTGTTCTAAAAATGAAACATCACATATTGTGAGCACCATGTGAAGCTACAGCTCAAGAAAACAACAGAGAATTGTGGCCCAGAGACAGATAAGACTGAGACTCTCATCCAAACTAAAGTTTGCCAATAATCCATGGATGATCTTTCAGATAGACCTCACCTTGGGTGAGCCTCAGTTGACACTGCAACTCAGCATCTGAGAGACCTTGAGACAGAGGCTTCCACTTCTGCTGAGCCTGGTGTCTGGTCACAGAGACTGTTAGATAATCTATGCTTATTCCCATAAACACTATGTTAGAGGCCTGCTTTCACACAGTAGACAACCTTCATGTTTTTGCGGGCTCAGGTCTGGCCTTGCCCTCCTGTCATCCCAGATCTCTTCTCTTACTTGGGTCTTTATTCACCACCTCTCTGGCCAATTATTTTTACTGCCCTTTAGTCTTGACCCCTTTGAGTTTTTCCACTCTAACACACTGTTCTGGTACTGATGCAGGGCTGACTCCACTTGACCTCTAGTCACAGCACAAATGTCTTTTGAACCCACTTAATATATATGGTCGTTCTAACATTATTCATTCTTTTCTCTCACAACAAATTGCTTTTATGTTATGTCTGTCTCCCTCAATACTTTGAGCTTCTGGAGGCCTATTGCCATGTGTGTCTCATCAGCAGCTCCCACTGGCTTGCACAGTCCTGCTCATGTTGGTGGGGGGCACAGTAGCTGAAGAAATAATAAGTTCTCAGAGCTACTTCCTTTCTCTGAGCAGCTTACATTTTGTAAGTGGATGTTAATAATAAATGGTATATCTTGCTCAGAGTCAAGGTATATCAAGAATGAATAATTGTGTTACTGTCCTTCTACTACAGTAATTTTACAAAGTGGCCAATGTCCTCTTTCTGATGGTGAACTTCAGCATCACATCCCCAGGCAGAAAAATAGTGATGTCACTGCAGGGTAAGCTGCCACTGGCCCTGCAGTCCTTGTACTCATTTTTCATTTCTACTGGCTCCTCTTTATGTTTTTTGCATCTGCTTCAAGCCTTACCTCTTTCTCCCCCTGCCCTGAAGTGCTGTAGTTTCAGACAACTTCAGCTTCCTCTAGGTGTTAGTTTGGTAACACATTAAAAACTTTCACACCACCTATGATTATGGGGTCTGTGCTGTAGTTCAGCTGCAAAAATATGCTTGCTGTCTCAAATCACCATCTGCTCTGACACACACTTCTACTGCTAGTGCTTCTACTACTCCTTCTGGTGCTGTCTTCTCCCAGGTAGGTGCACTGTGACACAAAGCCTGCAATTTTAGTTGATTGCATTCTGCCCCATGAGCCCCACCACCTCACAGGGATCTTGCAGCCAATCTGAGGAAAACTCTGCATGCCTTTCTGGAAGCCAAGTTGGTATAGCATGTCCTGGTTGATCAAGCAATAGGTGCCCAGTGGCAGACTAAAACACCTCTTGCTTGGGGGAGCTTCTGAGACACGGCAGACCTTTGAACACAAATATGAAACACAGAATACAAAAAATCTCACAAGGAAGCAAGCAGCCCAAGATCCAGCAGGTTCAAAAATGCTGAGAATAAGCTGGGTGTTGAATATACCATGTGGAGCCCTTAAGATTGGTCAAAGTGCTCTGAAGGAGATTCCTAAATATCCAAGGGTTCCTGCTTCATCCCTCTACTGAAGGAAAACACAGAGCAAGCCCAGCTAAAGCTGAACAAGGAGGACAAGCATGTCGTGATAAAGGAAGCCCACTACTGCCTTTTTGTCAGTCAATGAAGGATAGAAGGTCAGTGATAGGGGACTAACAGAGAGGACAATACCCACACTGAGAATCTCTCTACTTAGCGAAGACTAGACATCTTCTGAAGGGATCCAAAATAACTGGGGGGAGGGAAGTTATTTTGATTGGCAATAGAAAAAAATATGTATGGTGAGGGCCAGGATTTCAGTACCCAACCCATGCTAGGCTATTGTAGTACTGCAGGCACAGGTCTTGGTCTGGCGTCTAGGTGTGTGTGTATCTCCGTGATTGTGTGTATGTAAGTTTTTGAACATCATTGAGTACTTGTGCCTGGGTAACTGTATGCATGTGAGTGTTCCATAATGTCTTCTGCATGTGTATATCTGTATGTTTTTTCTTATTCATATGTCAGTTGAGAGTGTGATCTTATGTGTTTTAGTATGTGTGATATGTGTGCTGGCAGTCAATCTTCTTGTTTTTGTGCCTGTAGGTGGTGCCACTTCAGAGGGCAGATTTTGATGCTAAAATATATAGTTATTCACTTTTCACCTGACTGACTAAAAGCAATTATTTTTATGCCTGTCTTAAAGGAACAACCTTGTCATGAATTTGTGTGCCAATGTACAGATAGCTTCTAAAAAATATCTTCATATAATCTCATGAACAAAATTAAGAACATGAATTACAATAGGAGGATGTTTCATTTCATGAAAACAAACACTGAGTTAGTCTCTGGAAGTAGCTATTTTTATAAAGGGTATTGAGAACACTGAAGAACAGAAAATTTGTTCATGCATTACTAAATGAAAATGTGTTTCATTCACTCATTATACATTGTCATATAAACTGTTAGGCAAATGCTCTCTTTTTTTAACATTTGATTTCAAGTTTTTTTGAACAATTTACTTTTAGTTATTCTGAATTTTGGTGTCTCAAAAAGCAGTCACCAACTGCATTACTAATGTTGACATTGTTATTCAATTAAACATCACTGGGCTAAGTTATTGCAAGTTGACTATTAGATAATGGGTATTGATAACATCTGAAGCCATCTGCTTTACTTTTGAATTACATATGAGGATATATTTCAATTACTTAGCATACACTGTATTCAAAACCAAGTGCCAAAATGCCTTAAAGAGCCTATAAGTTCAAGCTTGGTCAGACACATCACTGCAGGTTTTCCTCAATTTGCAGCTGTTTTGTAAAAATGGGCTGAAGACAAGAGGACTGGACAGAGCACAAAACAACTTTTGCCTTTTTTCCAAAAGACTTACAATAACTGTAAGACAAACATTGTTTCTTCTGACATAGAATCTTTCAGTAGCTCCCTTTATCTTTAGTCTTGGGGCCTAGCACCTCACTCATTCGTGACTATGTGCTTGACAACCCCAAAGTGGCTGCCAGGGTTTCTGACTCATCACAGATCTCTGGAGGAGCTTTGCCCCTCAAGGCTAGACTAACTTAGTGACTTGTCTAAGAAACAGAATAGAAAAAAACTGATAAGATGTCATTGTTAAACAGATATGAAAAGTTGATGACTGCTGGCTCCCTCAGTCTTTCTCTCTCTATCTTCTTCTGTCTTCCTGTATCTTTCTCTGTCTTTGTTTCTGTCTCTTGGTCTCTGTTTGTCTCTGGATGTATATATTTTTCTATCTGTTTGTCTCTCTCTCTCTCTCTCTCTCTCTCTCTCTGTATATTTCTTTTTATCTTTTATTCCATGTTATAGAAAGGCAAAGTCACATATTCTAAGATGCAATATGAGGCCCCAGTGCAAATAAATGACAGAGTATTGTGGATCACAGGTGTAAAATACTGAGATTCCCCTCCAAACTAAATCTTGCTAATAACCCATGCATAATTTTACAGACAGACATGCCTTGGGTGAGCCTTAGTTGATATTGTAGCATAGCCTTTCAGGAAACCTTGAGGCAGAGGCTCCCAACACTGCCAAGCCTGGCACCTAGTCACAGAGACTGAGATGCTCCACATTTGTTTCTATAAACACTGTGTTAGGGAACTGTTTCTACAAAGCAGACAACCAATATGTTTTAGCAATATCAATTTTGGCCTTGCCTTTCTCTCTTCCAAGCTCATTTCAGCCACCCTGAATTCTTACTCAACTTCTCATTTGCCAATTTTTTTTTTACTTCTGAGCATCTGCCTATATGAACTCTCTCCTCTCACAAAATCTTCCAAGGCTTAGGCAGGGTAGATCTACTTGTCCTCTGTTCAAAGCACAAATGCCATCCTGGAAGTTATTTTGGACCCACCTAAGGGCTTAGGTCTTTCCTACAGCACTTGCTCTTCTCTCTCATGCATATTTGCTCTCCTGCTCTGTCCATCTTTTTCTTCAGGCTTTGAGCTCCTGGAGGGTAGCAACAATGTGACTTTGTCTGTAGGACCCCAAGCCTAACACAGCCCTGCTCAGTGTGAGTGTATGGGGCTGAAAATATACCAAGAAGGGCTCAGAGCCGCTTTCTGTTTCTGAGCACCCAGTAGATTCTAACAATAAATAGTGCAATTTTTTCAGAGGCAGGGGACAACCAGAATAACCTCTAGTATTTCGTTTCTGCTTTTTGGACTTTTGAGCACAGTGGGAATAGCCATTTTTCTGATGGTCATCTCTAGCACTGCAGCCACAGTCAGGAAAAGCAAGAGAAAACTGCAGTTTCTATTCCTGCCTTCCCCACACTTGCCTCCCTCCCACCAGGTCCTCTCAGATCTTCCTGCTTTAATTCCAAGTCTCAATTTCTTCTTCCCTCTCCCTGGGATTCAGCAGTTGTAGGCAACCCTGGCTGCCTTCAAATGTAGGCTGAGCAGCAGATGGGGAACTTTGGTTTGGATGAGAATGTGAAATGTCTGGCTGACAAGGATACAGCTGCTGATGTTGACCATCATCTGTTTTGACCAGCACTGTTGCTGGTACTACTTCCACTGCTTCAGCTACTTCCTTATCCTGCCAGGTAGCTGAGCTGCTACCACAGACCTGCTATTATACTTCTACACTGTGAGCCCCATGGTTCTTCCCAAGGAGGCATTTTTTTCTAACTTAGGAAGATTTTGCACACTCTGCCTGAGACAAAGTTAGCCAATTGTGGCCAGGTTGATAGAACAGGAGACAACTTGTGGCTCAACCTGGTGCCTTTTGCTGAGAGGAACTCCCTAGGCCTTGAAGCTCCTCAGACAAAAAGTGTGAAGGCAGAGAGTGAAATAAGCCATGTGAAAAAGCAAGCAGCACAAAATTCTGCTGGTCCTGGAATGCTCAAGAAGAAGGTGGGTGCTGAGTGAACACACTGGAGCCCTATGTTTACACAGAGCCCTCCTGTGTAAATCCCCTAAGATTCGAGAAACCATGCTTAACCCATCTAGACACAAGAAACCCACAACAAATTCAGCAGAGGCTGGACATAGAAGACAAATTTTCCATCTCAGATGGAGCCTATTTATAACCTACCTATGGGCCAATGAAGTGCAGAGAGCCTGAACAAGAATGGCTTAAAAAGCTAAGTGACCCCTGGGAGTAAAGTGCCTGTATTGAAACTTTGCCTTCGTAAGAAAGAGTGCAACTCTACTGATGGGGTTGGCTGAAAGACAAGTTATTTTGACTGGCAGCAGGGGGTGATTTACACATAGAAATGGCCAGGGTCTTAGGAGTGCTGATCAAGTAGCCAACACATGTGACACTACTTTTAAGCTTGCAGTCACAGGTCTTGGTTTGACATTTATATTTCTGTGAGTGTGTGAAAATTACTCCTTTACTAGCAGAATGCTCAAGGGTAAGTTTTCCTTACAAAAGTTTGATAACATGTTTGCTAACAGACCTTACTACATTAGTGTTATTTTTGAGTCCCATTTACAAAAAGAACACTTCGCAGTTAAACTGCACTAGAACTTCATTGAAATCTCATTATAAAATCATGTGTTTCACAGCACAATACTCATTTTCATATATGAATGAGTTACATTTATAGAAAGTATACGGGAAATAAATTTAAATCCTACCAAAATTCTACTCAGTTAGCCTTGACCTGGGGTTTAAACATGACAAGACCTAAAGGCTTCTGAGCCCTTTTCAGCCAGGTCCTGCTCAGCCAGGGTCCTCCCAATGTGGAGTCCACCTTACACACACACCACACACATTCACACACACACACACACACACACACACATGACTTAAGGCTTCCAGGGTGGGGTCACAGTGGTGGTGAAGACTGGATTAGACCATCATGGGCATTTCTGTGTTACTTTTGGTTTTCTCAAGAGAAACAGCCAGAGGCACCTGGCTTTCAGGTGTGTGTATACCTCCATGACTGTGTGCACAAGAGTTTTGAAATGTCACTGTGTACTCATGTTTGGGTAACTGTATACTGGTGAACACGTAAATTTGCACTTTTGTCTTCTGCACATAGATATATGCAGGTTTCTGCTTTTTATGTTTCAGTGTGTATTGAGCATGTGATCCTATGTATTTTAGTATGTGTAACATGTGTGAGGAGGACGTGTGCTGGCAGTTGGTCTTCTTGTTTCTGTGTGTGCAGGTGATGCCAGCCCAGGGGGCAGGCCATACTGCTGAAATTCTTAATTACTTTTGTTTACCTGACTGACTTGGAGCCTTATATTTATATGCTTGGCTCATAAGAAAGAAACTTATCCTGAATTTGTGTGCCAGTGTGCAGATATTGTCTCAGAATATCTTTATATCAATTATTTGGCACAATGTAGGATGTGAATTACAGAAGGTGGAAGTTTCATTCTGGAAAAAAATAAACACTGAGCAGAAATCTCTGGCAATAACTATTTTGTTAATGGTATAAACAACACCAGAGGACAGAAATTTTGCTCATGAATTACTAAATGAGGATGTGTTCTATTCACTTGTGATATACTGTCATAAAAACTGTGAGGCAAACTGTTTTTCTTTAAGTTTGATTTTAACCTGTTGAAATACTTTACTCTTTGTTTTCCCTAATGTGTGGTCACTGGAAGAGCAGTCACCAAAATAATTACTGTTGGTAAAAGTTTTATTCAATTAAATCTCATTTAGCTAAGTCTTTGCTAGTCACCTTTCAGATAATGGGTATTGGTAATATCTAAGGCCATCAATTTTATTATTGAATTACAAGTAAGTAAGTGTTTCAATTTATTATCCTGTAGTGCACTTAAAATAGCTTTTCAAAATGCTATAGAGAGCTTTTTACTGTAAGCCTGGTCAGATACATTACTGTAAGTTTTCTCAACTTGTTGCAATTATGTTACTGAAACAACATTGTTCTGAACAGAAAGTTTAAAGAAAATGTATGAATTGCAATTTATTCTGTACTAACGGTGAAACAATTCTGAACAATTAACAAGCATTCAGCTGTTTATAGTATACTGGTAGGCTAGAATGTTTTTGAAAATGTCATAAGAACTTTCAAGTGAAACACTTTCTTAAATTTGTGTTGAAGATTCCAAACTCTATGGAATTCAGTTCTCATATAGTTGTTTTAAAAAGTATTTTTCTTAGCTCCCATCATGTGACTGATTTCTTAGCACAATGTTTCAGGTTAAGTTTCTTTTAAAAAGTTTGATAATGTGTGCTAACAGATACCCCTAACTGCTTTATGTTATTGTTTGAGTCCCACTTAATAAAATAACAAATTCAATTAACCAGGGCAAAAACCTAGTTGAAACCTTATATTCAAAGTCATGTTTCTCACATCCCTGCACTCATTTATCTACATATACATGAGTTCTATTCACTGAAAGCACACTGAAAGAGAGTTTAAATCTCACCAACATTTTACCCAGTTAGCTTTGACCTGGTTTGTGAACATTGAGAAGACCCCAAGACTTCTCAGGCTTTTTCATCCAACTTTCTCAGGGCATATACTCCCCATTTGATACCTTTCTTACACACACACACACACACACACACACACACACACACACATACACAGAGAGGGGGAAAGAGAGAAAGAGAGACTATGGCTGCCAAGGTGGGATCACAGCGGTAGCCTAACCTGGATTGGACCACCCTGAACATTTCTATATTAACTTTGGTTCTCTAAAGGGAAATGACCAGAGGCATCTGGGCTAAGACCTATCACAATTCCTGAAGCAAGAAAAAGGGTTATACATATGGATTTTTTGATGCCACTGCCTAAAAGCTTTGGGATACAACAAGGAAACATTTTACTCTATGAAGTTCCTCCAACTGAGCTAGGCAGAGGCTTTTTCAAAATGTGTATGCCTCATAACCAGGGTTTCAGGTCCTGTTGGGTTCTATGATAATGAAGAGATGTCACTGCCTGGGGTCTCTTACTAATGCTTTCTCCTCTGAAAGAGATTTCCAAGGTCTCTCTGTGTTGGTGACTCAGCGTTCTCCACCCCATGTCAAGCCTGCACAAAGTTTTACTAACACAGCCCACCCAAAACCCCAGGGAAAACCTGGGTACAGCTCAGGCTTTAGCTTGAGAACCCAGTGCTGGGTTTAGTTCTGGTGCCCTTTTCTCACCAGTGATATGACCCTGGACAATGTTGTCTGTCCTCTAAGTCCTCCCCAGACTCTTCATCTGCACAGTGTGGCTCATCCTAATATCTACTTCAAATGCTGTCATTAAACCTATTTACACCTTTAGTGCCTAGAACACCTGGGCTCTGATAACAAATCCTCTGACACAGATGTAACAATGGGACAATGACAAGAGCACTGGACAGAGGACAAGACACAGCTCTCAAAGCCTGGGTCTCCTCTAAAATACAGGGATTTAACTGCCACTCCTGCTTCTGTCTCAGGTGGGTTGAAATAAATTGAAACTTTAATATTATCCCTTCTGGCATAGAAATTTCCAGTAGCCCCCTTTATGTTTAGTCTTGGGGTGAAGCACCCCATCTTTTCCTGTTTAGGGAAGCCACAAAGTGGTTGACTGAGTGCCTAAATCCATGACAAATATCACAGTAGGAACCCCTCCACTCAAAGCTAAATGAACTTAATTACTGGGTTCAAAAAACCAAAATAGGACAAAATGATGGTGTGTCATTACCAAGGCTGAGATATGAAAAGTTTATGACTACCAGCTCCTTTAGTCTCTCTATGTGTGTGTCTCTCTCCCTCTGTTTCTTTGTGTCATTTTCTGTCTTTGTCCCTGTATCTTGATCTCTGCTTTTTTCTGTGTCTTACTCTGTTCATTTGCCTCACTGTTTCTCTGTGTGTGTCTCCCTGTCTGTGATTCCATGTTTTGGAAAGGCAAGATCAAATGTTTTGAGCTTTCCTACGAGGTTCCAGTGAACAAAAGAGAGGACTGCACCTCACAGGCAGTAAAGACTACCCTGTCTAACTAAATCTAACTAATAACTTATGCAGGACTGGCTCTATGTCCCACTGGTCACAGCACAAATAACACTCTGTAGAACTTTTGCACCCACTTCTGATCCTCCGTACAGCACTTGCTTTTTTCTCAAACATGAATTTTCTCTAATGCTGTATCCATCCCCTTTTTCAGACTTTTAGCTTTTGCAGTTCAAGGACATGTAAGTCCTGTAAACATACCTCACCTTGGGCAAGCCTCAGTTTACATCGGAACCCAGCCTCCCAGGAGACCATAAGGCAGAAGTTCCCAGTTCTGTCAAGTCAGGCACCTAGTCACAGACAGTGTGAGTTGGTTCATGTTTGTTTCTATAAGCAATATATTAAGGGGCTGCCGCTACCTTTCATACAACAAGAATGCCCTTGCATGACCAGTTCTGGTCCTGTCCTCCTCTCTCTTCAGGTCTTTTTAGCCACCCTGCCCTCTTACTCACTTTCCCTATGGCCAAACTTTTTACTTCATCAGAATTTCTTCCCCTTTGTGATCTCCCACTCTGGCACACTGTTTCTAGACTTATTCAGGACCAACTCTATGTTCCCACTGGTAACAGCATAAATAGCACTGTGTAGGACATTTGAACCAAACTCTGATCCTTCCTACAGCACTTGCTCTTTTCTCAAACACAAATTTGCTCTCATGCTGTGTTCATCTCCCTCTTCAGGCCTTTAGCTTCTTCTGTGCAAGGACATGTGAGTTCTGTCAGCAGGCCCCAAACGCCTAACATGGTCTTTCCCAGGTTGAGTGAACAGTAGTTTAAGGAATAATAAAAAGGTCTCAGAACTCCCTCCTGTCTCTGAGTGGCTCATGTTGTGATGATGGATGCTAATAATAAACAGTCCATATTGTTCAAAGTAGAAGACACCCAGAATGACCCCTGATGTCCCAAAAAAAGCACTGGGTTACTGCAGAATGAGCTACCTTTGATTTCCTTCTCACTACATTGGCCTCTAGCTCTAGCTCACTCTCCTCAGCACTCTCTGCCTCCTATCTGTGCTTGGCTTTTTATTATTCCACTGTACAATGCTGCAGTTGCAGACAGGTCCACCTTCATAAAGTTTGAGCTGGGAGGGAACTGAGGAAACTTGACTCATGCTGTGAGTTTACATGCCAGCTGCATTCTTGCTGCCAAGAATCCACCAATTGGAACTTATCACCTTCTGCTTTACCCTGTGTTTCTGTTGTTACTTCTGCTGCTACTCTTGCTGCTGTCACCTCTCTCAGGTATGTGCTCTCTGACCCATGTCCACTACTTGAGTTTGCTTGGCTCCACATTGCATGACTTGTTGTACTTCTCAGGTTGCGTTTCACTCAACTCATGCAAACTCCACACGTTATTCCCTGATCCAACATTAACAACTTTGGCCAGGTCAATCAACACAAAGGGCACACTGTGATGCACCTAGATGCCTCAAGGTAAGGATAGATTCTGAGTTCTCTTGTCTCTATGTAGGCAAATTATGAAGGAATGTTAATGCAGAGAGTAGCAAGTCCCACAGTGAAATTATAATTGCAACATCCAGCATTTCCATGGATCCTCAGAAGAAACTGGGTGCCAAGCACACCACTTGGGGCCATGAGGATCTGCCAGGGCATTTTAGAAGCTATTTCCAAAAATGCGAGAAACTCTCTTTAATATTTCAAGAGACATAAAACTGACAATGGAGTAAGTGGAAGCTGGACATAATGTACAAGCCTCCTGTAATAGAGGAAGTCTATTTCTCTCCTTGTTAGAGCCCAAGTAAGCATGCCAGACCAGTGAGAGAAGGACAATAAAAATACCTTTGAAAGTCAGGTACCCGGGGAGTTCCCTGGTGGTGTAGTGACTTAAGGCTTCGGCGCTGGTGCTGTCAATGCTGTGGACTGGGTTCAATTCCCAGCTGGGGAACTACCCACATGCCCCTCCCCCAGCAAATTAAAAAAAAAAGTCAGGTACCCTGGTAACCCTTGAGAAGGCAGTTGTTAAGAAAAGACTGGCCATCTACTGAAGAAGCAGCTGAAAGCAAGTTATTTTGACTAGGTAGGAGAATTATTAAGGCAAGAATAAAGCCAGAGTCTCAGTAGTAGCTGACTCATGTGAGGCTCTTTTAGGCCTGCTAAAACAGGTCTTGATCTAGCATCTAGGTGTGTGTATATTTTCAGTAGTGTTTGCACATGAGTTTTGGAATATCATTCTGCATTTGTGTCTGGGTACTTGTATAACAGTGAACATATGAATGTGCCATTGTGACTTTTGCAAGTGTACATCTGTAAGTTTCTGCTTATTCCTGGATCAGTGTTAGTTAAATGTATAATCTTATGTATTTTAGCAAGTATGATATGTGAGATGTATGTGTGTTCGCTGTTAGTCTTCTTGTTTCTGTGTATGATGGTGGTGCGAGCCCAGAAGGCAAATCTTGGTGGTATAATGCTCAGTTATTTTGTTTTTCACCTAACTTGGAGCCATTAATTTTTATGTCTGGCTTACATAAAATAACCTTGTCCTAAACTGTGTGCCAGTGTGCATGTAGCATCTCAGAAATATTTTTTTATAAATTCCTGGACACAATGTGCAGTATGAATTACAAAAGATACAAGTACTATTTAGTGAGAAAAAGGGGGACCTAAAGTCTATGGCATTAGCTATTCTTATCATGTGCATTAAGAAAACCATAAAACAGAATCTTTGTTCATATATTACTAAAGGAGGATGTGTACCATTCACTCATTATACACTGTAATGAAAATTGTTAGTCAAATTATTTTTTTATATTTGACTTCGAGCCTATTAGAACACATTATTTTCTGTTTTCCTGAATTTATGGTCCCTCAAAAAGCAGTCAACAAATCCATTATTAATAAAATAATTTCTATTCAATGAAATCTCACTGGAATGAATTAATTACAAGTCACCTTTTATATAATGGGTATTCATAACATTTGAGGCAATTCACTATTCTTTTGATATACAGATGAAAAGTTTTTTCAATTGCTTTTCACACATGCACTAAAAACCAATTGTCAAAATTTCTTACAGAGCCTATTTATTCAAGTCTGGTCGGATGCATGTCATTTGTTGAAATAACACTACTCTGAACAGCATTTACAGATGCTTTCTACAAAATTTGAAAAAAAACATGACTTACTATACATTCTATAAGAATGGCCAAAAGTTTTACACAATAAAACAACACTCAACTGAATATAGTATGCTTTTAGGCTAATAGCTTTTTTAATAAGTCAAAACAACATTCAAGTAAAACACTTTCCAACACGCTTTTCTAAATATGTCTTGTAGGGGGAAGAGGACAAGATGGCGACTGGAGAGGAGGTCCCTAAAGCCTCTCCCAGAAAACACAATTGAACGCCCACCCAGTAGCCAAGAAAGAGGACCCTGAGTGACAAAAACAGCAGCTGAGATATCCACGCCTCACAACTAAACACCTAAAGGTTGGAGAGAAGGGGGCGAGTGGGAGAGGGGAAAGGGAGCAAAAACGAATTGCAACAGGACCCAATCATGACTAACCACAGTGCATGACAGGGGAGGATCCAAGAGGCGACAAGAGGAAAAACCCTAGCAACAGTGGGAGTCATTGGGGAGCTGGAATCTGGAGCAGTGAGCTGGGGACAGAGCTTGGGAGCCAGCCTCTGGAACTTTTGAGCAGTAGCAGGGCTGACTGAGGACTCTGAACTGCAGAGACAACACTTTGGCTCTAGGCTCCCTTGGGACCCACAGTGCAGGTGCGCGCGACTCCTACGCAGGGCTGTGGCTTCCGTTCCTGGCCCGCTGTGAAGGCAGACCAGCTGCTGGTGTGGCGCATGCGATGCCTGTGTGGGGCTGTGGTTCCCATTCCCGGCCAGCTGCAGAGGCGGGCTGCCTGCCGCGAAGGCGTGCATGGCTCCTGCGTGGGTCTGCGGCTCCTGTTACTGCCCACTGCAGAGGTGAGCCAGCTGCCTTCCTACCGCAGGGTCAGACACACAGCTTTGGACTTTTGTGCATGCCTGCTCACATGCCCCTGGGTCCTAAAAGCAGTGCGAGCCCACAGACTCTGCCCCAACATATGACAACGGAAGCAGGCCTGGGAAGAAAGGCAGATTTGATAGCATTAGCCCCAGCCAGCAGGAGCAGCCTTAGCATGCATCACTCAGCTTCCCCAGCATAGGGCAGAAGGTGGACCTTCCCCAGTGTGCCTTTTGTTGGCTTCTCCCCTTTACTACAGCCTCCCCAACCAACTAACTAACTACAGGGAACGGAGGGACCATGATAGATGAACACCACCTCCAAACATAGCAGGAGACCAGAAATAAGAAACAAACAACCCCGCTCTCTGCCAAGACTTGCCCCCCCACAGTGCCATCTTGTGTCTGCCCTACAGCAAGACACCATAAAAGTACCAATCTAGGCTTCCAGGCAATACTACTGAACATAATGCCCTCATATCAAAGAGGAAGAACCCAATAGACAGCATGAATTCCTTAAAAATTAAACTGCTCAGAAAGAACAGGAAATTCATCAAAAAAGCATCTTAGACCTAGAAGATTTTGAACTAAGTGACAGAGAATCTAAAGTAGCCATTCTAAAGGCTGTGAGAGAAATGAAAACATACAGGCAGAGCTCCATGGCTGAGATAAACAACATAAAAAAAGACATGAATGACATAAAAAAGGAACTCCATGAACAAAAGAAACAATTTAACAAAGAAATTCAAAACATAAGGAAGATTGAGATGTAAATGAGGGAGATAAATAATACAATAAAAGAAGTGAGAAACGAAATAACTGCCACAGGAAACAGGGCCAACCAGATAGAGGAAAGAATTAGTGATATTGAAGATCAGAACATGGAAACAGCTCAGAAAGAGGAAGAGAAGGAATATAGAACAAAAAGGATTGAAGGAACTTTGCAAGAACTATCCGAATCCATGAGACAAAACAACATCAGGATAATAGGAATAGAAGAAGGGGTAGAGCATTCTACACAGAGCATACTCAAACAAATAGTAGATGAGAACTTTCCAAACCTATGGAAAGATATGGAACCCTAAATTCAAGAAGAAAACAGGTCCCCTAGATACCTGGACCCTAACAGATCTTCTCCAAGACACATGGTACTAAAGATGTCCAAAACTAAAGACAAAGAGACAATTCTCAAGGCAGCCAGGGAAAAAAGAACTATAACCTTTAGAGAAAAACCCATCAGGCTGGCATCAGATTTCCCAGCAGAACCTCTACAAGCCAGAAGAGAGTGGAATCCAATATTCAAAAATTTAAAAGAGAGAAACTTCCAGCTAAGAATAAATTATCCAGCAAAATTATCTTTCAGATATGAAGGTGGAATAAAGGCCTTCTCAGACACACAGAAGCTGAGGGAATTTGCCAGCACGAGGCCAGCACTCCAAGAAATACTGAAGGAGGCTCTTCGACCTGAAACAAAACATCAGGAAAAATGGAACAAAGTTGGGGCAACAAGAAAGAAACAAAAATGAAACAAAAACAAACAAACAAATAAGTAATGGCCACAGGATATCCTCACATATCGATCATCACTCTAAATGTTAATGGACTGAACTCACCAATAAAAAGACACAGAGTAGCAGACTGGATTAAAAAACAGAACCCATCCACATGCTGTCTCCAAGAGGCACACCTCAGCCATAAAGACAAAGACAGACTCAGAGTGAAAGGATGGGATACAATACTTCAAGCAAATGGTAACCAGAGAAAAGGAGTTGCCATACTGATATCTAATGAAATAAACTTCAGGTTAAAAAAGATAGTAAAAGTCAAGGATGGACATTACATAATGATAAAAGGCACAATACAACAACAAGAAGACTTGACACTACTTAATATATATGCTCCCAAATATACAAAGAAACTACTAACAGATTTGGAAGGAGAAACTGATGAACACACAATCATTGTGGGAGACTTAAAAACCCCGCTAACAGCCATTGACAGATCATCCAAACAGAAAATAAATAAGGAAACATCAGCTCTAAACGACACATTGGACATAGTTGACATTCACAGGAGACTTCATCAAACAAAAAGAGACTATTCCTTCTTTTCTAGTGCACATGGCACATTCTCAAGGATAGACCACATGCTAGGACACAAAAGTAGCCTCAGCAAATCCAAGAAGATCAAAATCATACCAAGTGTATTCTCAGACCACAAAGCTTTGAAATTGGAGATCAACTGTAAAAGGAAAGCAGAAAAAAACACATATACATGGAGATTAAACAACAGCTCATTAAAGAAGGACTGGATAAAAGAACACATAAAAGATGAGATTAAAAAATATATAGAAATTAATGACAATGAAAATACAACGTATCAGAATTATTGGGACACAGCAAAAGCAGTAATAAGAGGGAAATTTATATCATTACAGGCCTATCTTAAGAAACAAGAAAAATCACAAGCAAACATCTTAGATCCCATCTTAAAGAACTAGAAAAAGAAGAGCAGACAAAACCCAAAGGCAGCAGAAGGAAAGAAATATAAAAATTAAAGCAGACCTAAACCAATTAGAGAACAGAAGAACAATAGAAAAAAATAATATAACGAAGAGCTGGTTCTTTGAGAAAGTCAACAAAATTGACAAACTCCTGGTGAGACTAATCAAAGAATGAAAGGGACAGACACAAATATCCAAAAGTAGAAATGAAAGTGGAGAAATTTCCACTGATACCACAGAAATACAAAGATTTATAAAAAATATCATGGAGAACATTATGCCACTAAATTGAACAACCTAGAAAAAATGGAAAAGTTTCTACAAACGTATAGCCTACCAAGACTGAACCAATAAGAGCTGGATAATATAAATAGACCAATCAATAGCGAAGAGATTAAAATGACTATCCATAATCTCCCTAAAGGCAAAAACCCTGGACCAGATGGTTTCACCAATGAGTTCTACCAAGCATTCAAAGAAGAATTAACGTCTATCCAAAAAATTGAAGAGGAAGCAGTACTTCCTAACTCATTCTACGAGGCCAACATTACCCTAATATCAAAGCCTGGCAAAGACAACACAAAGAAATAAAACTATAGTCCAATATCTCTGATGAACACAGATGCAAAAATCCTAAACAAAATATTAGCAAACAGAATACAACAATGCATCAAAAAGATCATACATCATGATCAAGTGGGATTCATCCCAGGAGCACAAGGATGGTTCAACATAAGAAAATCAATCAATGTGATACACCACATAAACAAAATAAAAAATAAAGACCATTGGTCATTTCAATTGATGCAGAAAAAGTTTTTGATAAGATACAACATCCATTTATGATCAAAACGCTAAATAAAATAGGTATAGAAGGAAAGTATCTCAACATAATAAGGGCCATATAAGACAAGCACTCAGCTAACATCATACTCAATGGGGAAAAGCTGAAGCCTATTCCCCTAAAATCACAAACAAGACAGGGATGCCCTGTGTCACCACTGCTATTTAATATAGTACTGGAATTTCTAGCCACAGCAATCAGGCTAGGGAAAGAAAAACAAAGGTATACAAATCGGTAAAGAAGAGGTCAAATAGTCACTATTTTCAGGTGACATGATCCTTTATATAAAAAATTCCAAAGATTCCACCAGGAAACTATTTGAAACAATAAACGAATATAGTAAAGTCGCAGTTTACAAAATCAATGTAAAAAAATCATTATCATTCCTATATACGAACAACAAATCCACAGCAAAAGAAATGATGGACTCAATTCCTTTTGCTATCACAACAAAAAGAATGAAATTCCTGAGAATTTACTTAACAAAGAACATGACAGACTCATACACAGAAAATTATAAGACACTTCTGAAAGAAATTGGAACAGACTTTAAGAAGTGGGAAAATATTCCCTGTTCATGGATAGGAAGACTTAATATTGTTAAAATGGCCATTCTGCCCAAAGCAATCTACAGATTTAATGCAATACCCATCAAAATCTCACAATCATAATTTCATGAAATAGATAAAAGAATTAATAAATTTATATGGAACCATAAAAGACCTCAAATTGCCAAAGCAATACTACATAAAAAGAATAAGGCTGGTGGCATTACATTTCCTGACGTCAATTTATATTACAAAGCATCAACAGTCAAAACAGCTTGGTACTGGCAGAAGAACAGAAATATAGACCAATGGAATAGAACTGAAAATAATAAATAAACCCACAAATTTATGGATAAATAATTTTCGATAAAGGAGCAAAAAACATACAATGGGGAAAAGACAGCCTCTTTAGTAGGTGGTGCTGGGAAAACTGGAAAAACATATGCAAAAGAATGAACCTCAGCTGGGAATTCTCTCCATATACAAAAATTAACTCGAAATGGATTAAGACCTTCATATCAGACCTGAATCAATAAACTGTATAGAAGAAAACATTGGTACTAAACTTATAGACCTAGGACTCAAGGAAGACTTCATGAACCTGATCTCAAAGACAAGGGAAGTAAAAACAACAATAAATGAATGGGATTATATCAAACTAAAAAGCTTCTGCACAGCAAAAGAAACCATCAACAAGGCAAAGAGAAAGCCAACTGAATGGGAGAAAATATTTCCAAATAATGCATCAGATGAGGGTCTAATATCTAAAATATACAAAGAACTAATAAGACTTAACAACAAAAGAATAAACAACCCTATTGAAAATTGGGCAGAAGAACTAAACAGACAATTCTCCCACAAAGTAATACAAATGGCCAGCAGACATATGAAAAAAATGCTCAACCTCATTAGCTATCAGGGAAATGTAAATCAAAACCATAATGAGATACCACCTCACACCTGTTAGAATGGCCATTATCAACAAGACAAAGAATAACAAGTGGTGGAGAGGATGTGGAGAAAAAGGGACTCTGGTACAGTGCTGATGGGAATGCAAATTGGTACAACCACTGTGGAAGATAGTGTGAAGGTTCCTCAGAAAATTGGGAATGGAGTCACCATTTGACCCAGCAATCCCCCTTCCGGGGATCTACCCAAACTTGAAAACCTTTGTCCACAAGACTTATATACCCCAATGTTCATCGCAGCACTGTTCACCACTGTGAACATGCCAAAACATGGAAACCACCAAAGTGCCCTGCGACAGATGACTGGATAAAGAAGCTGTGGTTCATATACTCATTGGAATATTACTCAGCTATGAGAAAAGATGAAATATTGCCATTTGCAGCAAAATGGATGGACGTGGAGATTATCATGCTTAGTGAAATAAGCCAGACAGAAAAAACAAAGAACTGTGCGACTTCACTCATATGAGGAATATAAAACTGAAAGCAACAAAGAGAAAAGAAATGAACAAACAAACAAACTATGGACACAATCAATATTTTAATGTTTATTTGGTAACGAGTTGGTTAGGGCTTGAGAAAGGGAAGGGGGTGGGAGAGGAGGGAGGAAAGTTTAATATAAGGTGATGGAAAGAGAAGTCACATTAGGTGGTGAACTTATAATACAACAAGTTTACAATGCACTGTAGAATTGTTTGCCTGTAACCTATGTAATCCTTGCTAACAGATGTCACCCCAATAAGTCTAACAATAAAAATGGATTTTTCAATAAATAAATAAATATGTCTTGTAAGTTCCACACTCTCTATGGAATTCAATTCTCATGTAGCTGTTTGAAAGAGTATTCTCAGCTCAAGCTACATGATTTCTTTCCTAGCAAAATGCTTGAGGGTAAGTTTTCTTCACAAAAGTTTGATAACATGTTTGCTAACAGACCTTATAGCTGTGTTAGTGTTATTGTCTCAATAAAATTTAAAGAACACTTTGCGGTTAACAAGTGCTAAAACCTGTAGTTCATAAAATATATAATATATGTCTATCTCTCTAAAACATAACCCTGAAAAACTACTAGTGGATTCTAAGAAATTTCCCACTTTAGGTCTATTTGAGGTATGGTAATTAGATTTTATTTCAATACTGCAAACTCAAAGATACAAATATATAATAGTAATAATTTGTATGTTGTCTCACTGGGTTGAAGCATTTCCTTGCAGGAGATCAACAGCTTTAATGGTAGGTAAATTATTATTGAAATAATATAATCCTCAATTGAGATTTCTCTGAGCTACATAGTGACTGAGAGATTCATTTCACTGGGTAAATAATGAAATCCATTTGTAATATTTGGCCTATTCTACAGAATTTTTATTGTCCTTAACACCCCAGTACTCTGGATTGGTAAAATGTAGAAATGGTATGATTAAACCTCAACCAGATAAAATTTCAGAAGGTTTTAACTACCTTTGGCCAAAAATCCACTTTTATAGTGCTTATCAGCCTGTGATTATTCTTTTGATAAACATAGCCTTTCTCCTCATTAGTCATTAGTCACCCTGTACATCTGAATAGACATACAAACTAACTTTGCTGAAAGACTTCCTACATTATTATCAAGTTCTTATCAATGAGCTTTAAAAATTTGATAAATTAGTGACTAACCCACTTCACAGTGTCTCCCAGGAAATGAAGATTTTAAACACCACTAGTCACAACCAGGAGGTTTTATTCATTAAAAAAAAAAGGACATTTATTATAGATTTTCTCCAACCTCATTGGAAGAGACTTATCATGTATCACTAATTGATATACAGCTAAACTTAAAGTTGTTACCTCAAGGATTTATAGTTTTCATTTTTTAAAAATCCTAACAGTGAATGGACATTTATTTCTGTATGACACTTTTATCTGCCTCCAGCGAACATCAGAGACTCCTTGAGGATAAGAAGCTGCTGACATCAGCAGTAGACAGCTATCTCAAGACATCAAGGTTTGTATACCTACATGATTAATATTAAACTTTTAAAAACCTTTTGTTTTCTTGTCTTTACCAGTCTACTAATAATATTAGTCATAATAGTTATACTTGTTTTGGCAGCTTTTTCTCAAACCTTGTTATTATATAGCCCAACTGTTATTATAATAATTGCTGAAGATATATAAGAAAACTTTTACATATTATCAATAATACTATTCTGAGGGTTAGTCTTGTTAAAATTTAAAAGAAATGTTATAGAACAAAAAAAGGATGTGTATGTTTTTGAAAGAAGTAAGTAGTTTGTTCTAATAAATTGATTATTTCTAAATGAGAAAAAGGAGACAAACTAAGAAAGACAACTAAAATGGTAAAACATTAGTAAAAAAATTGAGAAAGGAATTTTATGTATGAATGCTGGAACCCAAATATGAGATTGTGCTTACCCCCTAACCTGACAAAGACTACTACTATCTATATTAATTCAGATAGAAGTTAAAGTAGCTATTAAATAAATAGCTCTTTATAATGCCTTCTGAGGCATAGAAAATTTACTTTTCATTAAAACTCGTACTGTTATTTTGGCCTCTAATTTTTTTAGATGTTAATTATAATTTATAATTTTCTTAATTTTGTTCTTCTAACCTGGCCCTGATTGACCTTAAGGTTCCCAATTGCTCAACTAACAGGAATCAGGTTAATAATGAATGACATGTAAATGCTTCCAATAAAAAGTGGTTGGGTTATATTGAAATAACACCACCAGTAAATAAAAACCCATCTCATTGTTAAATTGTGAAAACTTAAGAGGTGTGTGGTATAGTTTGCCCTCAAACTATAAGTAAATGCTATACTAGATGCAAAATACAAAATTGAGACAGACAGCAAAACTTGAACCATAATAGTGTATAGCATAAAAATGATCCAATGTGTTATTTATTTTGTGAAGGCCCATAAGACCTGACTGTCTGCTATTTACCTACCTTTTCTTTTGAAAGAAAAAAAATTGAACTTGCCTGACATCCAAGGTGATAGATAGTCTTGCTTCACCACCAATAGTCCAACATTTTTGCAAGACAAATAATGACAATAATTTCCTGGAACTGAGCCTTCCTAACACCATGAGACATTATCCAACCAAAAGGATGGTCATCAATGCATTCTTTGAATTGATTTATGACCAAAGGTAGAATGTGTGGACTAAAAAAAGGAGCCACATACTAAGCCTGACAAGCTCAGAAAAGACCAACATGGCCAGCCTTACAAACTCAGAGACCAAAATTAACCACAAAAGATGGTCTGAACATAAAAATTCCGAGCTAAGTTGAGTCATGGAGGGTAGTCACGTGCTTAACTGGTGGCTTCCTTAACAAAAATCAATGTTTCCCTTAAGTTAATCTATCTATTGTCTTTTTGCATGTAAGATAATATGCCCTTGGAAGGTTAGAGCAATCCCTCTTTCCAAATCTCTTCACCACCACCACCACAGGTCACAACCCACCTAACCAGAACAGGAAACTATAGATCCTCCCATTGTCATGGTATTATAGCCTGATTATATCTACATTGTAAAATGCTAATTATTAACTATCCTGTGCCCACCAATGTAAAAGAAGTACCTGTCTTTCCAATTTACATTTTATTCAATCCCAGAGTTTTCCCTATTTTTCTACCTCCCACTCCCTTAATCTACCACCAATGAATTTCAAGTACCATCTTCCTTTGATTTTAATTAATAAAATAAGCTGCAAAATTGCCATTTCTGGAGCATTTTCTCAATTTATTGAGATTTTGCTTCCCAAGCATTGTGGTCAGTTTGGCTCAAATAAACTCTTATGAGCTTACTCTTAGGTTGGATGTCTTTCCATCAACACTTATGATATATTCTTTACCAACAGCCAAAAAAATTCCATACAATGAAACATCACTGAGATAAATATAGTGTGCCAATAAGCTAGTAGCTTTTTGGAAAGTCACTTCAACATTGAAGTGAAACACTTTCCCGGATGCTTTTGTAAATGTGGGTTGAAGGTTTCACACTCCTTTTAAAATTAAATTCTCATGTAGCTGTTTGGAAGAGTATTCTTCCCAACTCAGGCTATGTGACTGCTTTTTTAGGGTAACTTTTCTTCACAAAGCCTTTATAACATGTTTGTTCACAGACATTACTAGCTGTATTAGGATTATTGTTTTAGTCCCACTTAATTAAAAAAAAAAAAAGTATTGCAGTTAACCAGCATAAGAATTTTGTAGAAACCTTCAAGCCCATATTTCTCACATAACAATACTCATTTCTATATATGAATGAATTCTATTTATTGAAAACACACTGGGAATGGGTTTAAATCTCAATCATAGTCTACTAATATAGTATTTATTTAAGGTATCAGGCTGACATTCCCCTGAGGCTGCTGACTCCTATTTAGCCAATGTCTGCTCAGAGTACGTCTTCATAACATACACTCTACACAGACATATACACACTCACACACACAAGACTTAGGGCTTCAGTGTGGGATCATAGTGGTGACTTAATTATTAATGGATCATCCAGGGTCTCTCTGTGTTATCTTGGGGTTTTTTTTTCTTTCCTTTTTTCTTTTTATTTATTTATTTTATTAAAATTATTGTGATGACATTTGTTAATAAAATTACATGGGTTCCATGTGTACAGTTCTTTGTCATCTATGTGTTTTCACCACCCAGAGTCATTTCTTCTTCTATCACCATATGTTTGAATTCCATTCCATCCTTCCCAATCCTCCTTTCATCTTTCCCTCTGCCAACTACTAAACTATTGTCAGTGTCCAAGAATTTTTTCTATCTTGATTGTTTGTTTATTCTGTTATTTAGATTCCACATATAAGTAATATTATATGGTATTTATCTTTCTCAGTCTGATTTATTTTGCTAAGCATGATATCTTCTAGTGCATCCATGTTGTTGCATTAGGTAATATTTTATTTTACTCTTCTTTATAGCCAAGTAATACTCCATTGTGTAAATGTACCACAGCTTCTTCATCCAATCATTTATTAATGGGCACTTAGGTTGTTTTCATATTTTGGCATTATGAATAATGCTGCAATAAACATAGGGGTGCATATATTTTCTCAAATTAGTGTTTTGGTTTTTTTGGGAGGGAACATAATTACCCGGGGTAAAATTGCTGGATCATAAGTTATTTCCATTTTTAATTTTTAAAGAAACCTCTATACTGTTCTCCAAAGTGGCTGAACAAATTTACAGTCCCGCACACAGGGCAAAAGAGTTTTTTTGTTTTTCTACATCCTCACCAGCACTTGATGTTGGTCAATTTCTTGATGATAGCCAGCCTGACAGGAATGAGGTGGTATCTCATTGTGGTTTTGATTTGCATTTCTCTAGTGATTAGTGATGTTGAACATATTATATTATATATGTCTAATAGACATCTGTAGGTCCTCTTTAGAGAAATGTCTATTCAGGTCTTCTGCCAATTTCTTAATTGGGTTGTTTGGCGGGTTTTTTGGTGCTGGGTTGTATGAGTGTCTTATAAATTTTGAATATTAAACCTTTATTGGATGCCTCATTGGTGAATATTTTCTTTTTTTATATACTTTTTTTAATTCATTTTTATTGTTAGATTTATTGGGGTGACATCTGTTAGCAAGGATTACATAGGTTTCAGGCATACAATTCTACAGTGCATTGTCAACTTGATGTATAATAAGTTCACCACCTCATGTGACTTCTCTTTCCATCACCTTATATTTAGCTTCCCCCGCTCCTCTCCCACACCCTCCCCTTTCTCCCCTGCCTAACCCATTCATCCCCAAATGAACATTAAACTATTGATTGTGTCCATGGGTTATTTGTTTGTTCATTTCTTTTTTTCTTTGCTTTCAGTTTTATATTCCACATATAAGTGAAATCATGCAGTTCTTTGTTTTTTCTGTCTGGCGTATTTCACTTAGCATGATGATCTCCAGGTCCATTCATTTTGTCGCAAATGGCAGTATTTCATCTTTTCTTACAGCTGAGTAATATTTCATTGTGTATATGTACCACAGCTTCTTTATCCAGTCATCTGTCGCAGGGACCTTTGGTTGTTTCCATGTTTTGGCCACTGTGAACAGAGCTGCAATGAACATTGGGGTACATAAGTCTTTGCGGACAAAGTTTTTCAAGTTCTTTGGATAGATGCCCAGAAGGGGGATTGCTGGGTCAAATGGTAGCTCCATTCCCAATTTTCTGAGGAACCTCCACACTGCCTTCCACAGTGGTGGTACCAGTTTGCACTCCCACCAGCAGTGTACCAGAGATCCTTTTTCTCCACATCCTCTCCAGCACTTGTTATTCCTTGTCTTGTTGATAACAGCCATTCTCACAGGTGTGAGGTGGTATCTCATGGTGGTTTTGATTTGCATTTCCCTGATAGCTAATGAGGATGAGCATTTTTTCATATGTCTGCTGGCCATTTGTATTTCTTCATGGGAGAAGTGTCTGTTTAGTTCTTCTGCCCACTTTTTAATTGGGTTGTTTTTTTTGTTGTTGTTAAGTCTTATTAGTTCTTTATATATTTTAGATATTAGACCCTTATCTGATGTGTTATTGAATATTTTCTCCCATTCAGTTGGCTGTCTCTTTGCCTCGTTGATGGTTTCTTTTGCTGTGCAGAAGTTTTTTAGTTTGATATAGTCCCATTCATTTCTTTTTGCTTTTACTTCCCTTGCCTTTGAGGACAGGTTCATGAAGTCTTCCTTGAGTCCAAGGTCTATAAGTTTAGTACCAATGTCTTCTTCTATACAGGTCTTATATGAAGGTCTTTAATCCATTTTGAGTTAATTTTTGTATATGGAGAGAGTTCACAGCTCAGGTTCATTCCTTTGCATATGTTTTTCCAGTTTTCCCAGGACCACATACTAAAGAGGCTGTCTTTTCCCCATTGTATGTTTTTTGCTCCTTTATCGAAAATTATTTGTCCATATATTTGTGGGTTTATTTCTGGGTTTTCAGTTCTATTCCATTGGTCTCTATTTCTGTTCTTCTGCCAGTACCAAGCTGTTTTGACTATTGATGCTTTGGAATATAAATAGAAGTCAGGAAGTGTAATGTCACCAGCCTTATTCTTTTTATGTAGTATTGCTTTGGCAATTCAAGGTCTTTTATGGTTCCATATAACTCTAAAAATTCTTTTATCGATTTCACGAAAGTATGATTGTGGGATTTTGATGGGTATTGCATTAAATCTGTAGATTGCTTTGGGCAGAATAGCCATTTTAACAATATTAAGTCTTCCTATCCATGAACAGGGGATATTTTTCCACCTCTTAAAGTCTGTTTCAATTTCTTTCAAAAGTGTCTTATAGTTATCTGTGTATAAGTCTGTCACGTTCTTTG